>CM050200.1:27658209-27875709 GCA_027475355.1 Coilia nasus
GACAAATTAAGTGGGGGAAGCACCAGACAATGCACCTGCACAGACGTAGGTGAACTTTTAACCAACCACGGCAAAGCAGCGTCACCAAGGAGGCATTAGCTAGCCGCTTGCAGTTGTGTGGGAGCAACTGCAAGGGTCTGTACGATTTGTCTGTAAGCGTCTTGCTCCCGCGAGTTTTCGGGTCATGTGTCATGGTCGCATTTTTGTGACATCCTCACACATTTCGGGAAAGTCGGACACAATTTCTAACCACAATGCAACATTTTCAGCGACAGACTGCAAAAGGATGCAAAGATTTACACCAAGTAAAATGCACCTAACTTCTGCTCCGCTAGATGATGAGACGTAGCCTGGTAAACCTGCCCCTCGTACTTCATTTCATTTCGTGCAGAGGGTGTGGACCGGAATCTCTTGAGGGAACATTTGCGATGTTCCAGAAACATTGATCCAATCAGCGAACAGAGGGTGTGTTCGTTAGCTGTGACGTTGATTTTGTGTGCTACATTTGAATTGTAGTGCGTAGGTAGGCTAATTGCATACGTGACGACCAGGCGTTAGCGATTGGGTAAAGGCAGAGGCACTTTTTCCAGACCATCTGCACGAAATGAAATGAAGTACGAGGGGCGGGTTTACCAGGCTAGATGTTGAGAAATCTTTTTTTTTTTTTTTTTTGAGGGGCTGAAATTATTGGTGGGGACGAATCAAAAATTGCTGAATATTGGTGGGGACGCGTCACCTCCGTCCATGCCAATTCTACGCAGTTGCCTTAAAGGCACATACACTTAAGAATATCGCATAACAGAACACAATTAACGCAGGTTATCACAATATGTTTGTTGCGGTTGGGTTGGAAAGCGACAGCGTCCAGGGTAACAATCGCTTGTTTGTCATGACATTCAGTTGGGCACGAAACATGATTTCAGTTCTCAAATGTGAGCATTGTAACAGAGCTAAATTAATATAAGCTGTACCATTTGAGTGCATAGAATGTAGGCTACTCCTTACTCTCTGATTTTTCAATGAACAGTGTTGCGCTGCACAACGAATGTAGCTATTGTTTATTTCATTATCGCGGCATATTTATTTTGTAAAACCGGACTTCTTGAAGTAATGGGCTAGAAAGATCATCTGCACCACTTGTTTCCCACGGACTGCCACTGCTTTTATATGTGTAGTCAGAAAGTCCATGTCCCATGTTTTCTTGGTAGCCGTAATCCTTGCACTTGGCACTGACGTTGCTTTCATTTTACATACAGGCGCTGTATTTCGGAGTTAAGCGCTAGGGGAGTGGCAGAGGTTCAAAGGGGAGAATCCGCACAAGACGAAAGTGATTAAAAAATGCGTGCGTAAAAAAGACTTGCACACCTATGGGAGAATCTGGCCCTTACAGAAGTTCATCAAGATGTTGGGGTGAAGATGAAACTTGAATGCAAAATGAGTAGCATCCATTGATGCTGAAAGGCACATTTTTTACAGCTTATCAAACACGACATAACTGCCAATGTCTTTGCCTTCTTATTTATCTAAAATGGATTCTTGTGTTTAATATTTGATGCAGCAATCAGTACTTAGTTCCAGTAAAAAGCAGCAATATGCAAGGCCTAACCAGGGGTGCGTTTCCCAAAAGCGTCGTTGCTAACTTCCTTAGCAACTTCGTAGGTTTGAACGATGGTCTTACCACACTGCTGTTTCCCAACACCATCGTCCAGACTTAGCAACCAACGATGTTTACAACTACAGTAGTCCGATGGATCGTTCAATGACGCAAGTGTTTCCCAACAACAAAGTCTGGACGATCCATCGAAAGTTCCATCGTGAAGTTGTGCAGTTGGAACGATTAGCATGGACCTGTCGTGAGATTGTCTTGTTTGTTCACATGACGTCTTGCTCGTTACCTTTGGCCTTTTTGGGGCTAATTCAGTAGCCGTTTGTGCGTTACTGCCACCATCTGTATGAGTGATGTTACTCCCAATTCACTTAATTTTCGGTATTGCATTGCCAGATCATGTAAAAAGAAGGTAGAAAACACACCCGATAACACACAAAAAGCTGTTGCAAAATGTGGTTGGATAAAAGTTAATGTACGTCAGGGATGTAAAGGCCCATCCACACGACAACGTTTTCAGGTCAAAACGGTAAAGTTTGTTTGCGTTTTGGACTTCCGTCCACACGGCGCCGGCGTTTTGGGTGACCGAAAACGATGGTTACATATGTAACCGTGGTTCTATGAATTTCGGATGACCGCCAGAGGCGGTGCTTAAAGCACCTGGATGTTGATCACATGCACATGCAGTTCGAGTGTATATACCAACAAAGTCGCTTGCGACAGGGGTGACGTATGCTTCCGCACCGGTACTTAAGGTACGTTCACCCCGGAAGCATTCTCTTGGCAGTCTTCTCGTCGGCCTTCCGAGTGACAGCCAAGCTCTGGCGGTCATCCGAAATTCATAGAACCGCGGTTACATACGTAACCATCGTTCTATTTCATTTCTCCTGACCGCCAGAGGCGGTGCTTAAAGCACCTGGATGACTAATACCAACAGGGTCATGAGGAAGACCAACTCACCTATGACCTATGAACAGTTGGAAAGGGTGGCTGTGGCCAGTGGATTGTGCATGGCCACATTAACCCTATAGAACCTTGCAAACGTGCAAGTCGAGACCCATGAGGCAGCGGCACAGATATCGGATAGCGGAACTCCACGTAGAGCCGCCCATGATGCAGCCACACCGCGAGTGGAGTGGCCTCGGATGTGGGGAGGGACTGGGAGGCTGCTGTTAGTGTAAGCATCAGACTGCCGAAATGCAGCAGTCGCATCAATGTACGCCCTCAGTGCTCGAACTGGGCACAGAGGAACATTATTTTGCCCCTGCCCATTCTCTTCAGGCAGTGGTGTGAAAGTTTCCAGGCCGAGTGGCTGATTGGTGTATGAAGAGGAAAAGTTCTTGGGCAGAAATGAAGGGTTAGGCCACAATGTCACACCCGTGCCATCAGGGTTCCATCGCAAGCACTCCTGACTGATAGACAGGGCGTGTAGTTCACCCGATCTCCTAGCCGATGCCATGGCCAAAAGGAATGCAGTTTTTAAAGAGAGCCATTTGAGCTCTGATCCCTGCAGAGGTTCAAATGGGGGTCGACACAGCGCTGTCAATACGAGAGGCAAGTCCCAAGATGGTCTTGGACTGCGTCGAGGAGGTCTTATGCGCTGAGCACCTTTAAGAAAGCGGCTCACCAGTGTGTGGGAACCCACAGTCAGCCCATCTACTCTGGTATGCATCACGGATATAGCCGCTATATACACCTTGATGGTGGAGGGTGCAAGGCCCTCTTCCAGACGAGACTGTAAAAAGGCGAGAATCACCGGTATTGGGCAACAAGTCAGTTCCTGATGGCGTGCTTGGCACCATGTCACAAAGAGCTCCCACCTATTAGCATAGAGCGCATTGGTGGAAGGTGCGCGGGAACACTGGATAGTCCACACAACTGCTGGCTCACATGCCGCTAGCAGTGGGTCTGGCCCTGCAGAGGCCACACCCACAGTTGCAGTCGTACTGGGTTCAGGTGCCAGATCTGACCCCTCAGCTGTGAGAGGAGGTCCTTCCGTGCAGGGAGACACCAAGGCTCCCCGTTCAGCAACCCATGCAGGGTAGGGAACCATATTCTCCCTGGCCAATTGGGAGCCACTAACAGCACCCTGTGATCCTCCCGGAGGATCCTCTCCAGAGTGGGCAGAAAGAGCGGGAGTGGCGGGAAAGCATACAGGAGCTGCTGTGGCCATTCGTGTGCCAGTGCGTCTTGGCCCAAGGGGCTCGACGCTTCCCTCAGTGAAAACCACAGGGGACAATGCGTCGTGGCTTGAGAGGCGAAAAGGTCCACCTCTGCCTTGCCGTATCGCAGCCAAATGCTCTGCACCACTTCCGGGTGCAGCCTCCACTCCCCAGGGTCGGGAGTCTGTCGCAACAGAAAATCCGCAGCAGTGTTCTTCACGCCTGGTAAATGTATTGCCCTCAGGCTCAACAGGTGAGGGTAAGCCCATGACAGGAGACGCTGAGTGAGCCTCAGGGAAGGTAGTGACCTGGTTCTGCCCTGGTGGTTGATATGATAGACCACAGATTTATTGTCGATCCTTATCAGGACATGCCGACCCGCTAAAACAGGTAGGAAATGTTTCAGGGCGAGGAAGACAGCCCGTAGCTCTAACACATTGATGTGTTGTTCCTGCTGTTTCGGACCCCATACACCCTGGGAAGACGTGCACTGCCACACTGCGCCCCATCCGACAAGCGATGCGTCCATCGTTACCACTTCTCTGCGAGAGGGTATGGACCCCATTGGGACCCCCTGCGTCAGAAAAGAGTGCTGTCTCCATGGACGTAGGCATGTTAAGCAACCGGCAGTGATCCTGACTGACCTGCGCCCGTGATGTTGTGGGTGTAATCTAAGGCCGTTCATCCAGATCTGGAGAGGCCTCAGTGTGAGGAGGCCCAAAGGGACTACCGATGAAGCTGCAGTGAGCGTACCCAGCAGTGACTGGCAAGATCTGAAGGTCAGGGTTCGTCCCCTCCTGAACCGATGCAACCGTCGGACAATATCGCACACCCGTCGGTGAGACAGGGATGCCCTCAACAGCTGAGAGTCCAGCTGAAGGTCCAGAAACACACTTCTCTGGCTGGGTGTAAGTGAGCTCTTGGCGTGGTTCACCCTGAGCCCAAGCTTGGAAATGTGTGAGAGTACCACGGCTGAGTCGCTGAGCGCGTCTACCCTCAACCGAGAACAAATCAACCAGTCGTCTAGGTAGGGGAGGATACGCATTCCCCTGCTCTGAAGTGGGGACAGTGCTGCTGCAACAAATCTTGTAAAGACCCTGGGTGCTAGGGAAATCCCGAATGGTAACACCCGGGACTGGTAAGCCCTTCCTTCGAAGGGGAAGCGGAGGAACTGCCTGTGGTGGGGAGCAATGGGAACATGGAAATATGCATCTTTTAGATCGATGGTAAACTGGTAAATTGGTAAACCAATCGCCCCGTCTGACGCTGTGTAAAACGTCGGACGTGCGAAGCATATGGAATTTGAAGACCTTGAGGTGGTCGTTCAAACGCCTCAGATCCAGTATGGGGCGAAGCCCACCCCCTTTTTTTGGAATGATAAAGTAGGTGGAATAGAACCCACTGTGTTGTAAAGGTGGCTCTAATGGCTCAATGGCACCCTTTTCCAGGAGGGCCAAGACCTCCAGGCGTAGGGCCAGAGCTTTGGCCTGATCTCTTACAATGGACCCCTTGAAATCTTGCCGGTCTGAATTGTATGCTGTAACCCTGAGACAGGGTGGATACAACCCAGGGGTCTGATGTGAGCACTTCCCAGCAGGCGAGTTGTTGACTGGTGAAGTGTCCGACCGTCAGAGTGGAGTAGTCAATGTCTGCCGCCCCGCCCCCTGCGGCCCCTAGAGGGGGGGTGGCTGGGAATTGCATCCTGACGTGCCTGGCGAAAGGGGCGGTTAGCAGCTGGCTGCCGAAAAGTATCCGGCAAGGGTGCCCGTGGCTGTACAGGGGGCTGTGGAACTGGAGGGACAGTGGCAGGTGCCGAAGGTGGTCTTTGCACCCGTGTTGACACACGTCGTAGGCTAGCAAACTGCTGCCTGGCTTGCGTTACCTGAAGGGTGCGCTCCAAGGCCTGCTGTGCAGCATCACCAAAAAGCTGACCCGGAACTACTGGGAGAGTGCGGAGGGCCCTCCTGCAGGGCTCTGAGAGTGGTGACTGAGCCAACCATATCTGACGCCTGGCCAGAGTTAAGGAAGACATTAGTCTACCCAGCTCCCTGGACATAAAAGCAAATGCCTGTAGCAAAGCCTCACTTAGGCTTTGCAGTGACTGGTCTGCTCCAGAAGACTGAAGGGCCTGAGACTGGGCCAAAATCAGGTGCGACAGTGAATTACCTATGCGTGCAGCACGTGCTGCAGCGTCATAGCTCTTCCCAACAAAGTCATCCGTCAAGCGACACTGTGGCTGTGGACAGCGAGCGTCGGGTCTCAACGCCTTGTCCGGTGAAACGATCAGGGCAGCAAGAGCCGGTTCGATGGTTGGCATACTGTCCAGACCATGACTGGACGCATCTTGCATGTTAGCCAGAGCCCGGCAGTCGCTAGGAAGGTGGGAGAAACGCCTAGGGTCTGCCCAGCATCTCTGCAGCTCACCAATAAAGGGGGCTGAAGGTGGAACAGTGAAGACAGCAGAGGGGGAGGCTTGTCTAAAAAAGGCACTCTGTGCCCGTACTTCAGATGGCGCTGCATCCAGCCCCAGGCGTGCTAGCACAATCTTCACAGCTGGCTTGACCACAGATGTACGGCTATCCACTGAGCCCCTCAGTGAACTGTGGCCAGTGTCCATGGAGTCACCCCCAGAGCCCTGTGCCCTGTCTACCTGTTCGCCCCATTCTTCAGCATCGAGGCTGTCAGATGCCATGGTGGAAAGAATGTCATCATCCTGGACCTCCACAGCCGGGGACAGCACCGGAGGTTGTGGTTCAGGAGGAGGCGATGAAGCAGCTGTGGCGAGACCACCAGCAGGCCGTGCCTCAGGAGGTTGGAGGTTATAGAGCAATGCTTTAATCTCAGCAAACTCTGAAGCCAAGGTGTCCACTCGTTGAACCAAGGGGTCCACCTTCTGTCGTTTGGGCCTACTGGGAGCCTCACGTGGGAGCCCAAACTGCGTTCCAGCTGAGCAAGCCTAGCAGTGCGCGCAGCTAAACTGAGGCAAGCACAGTTCATACACGCTTGTTCAGTCAATCCCTGTCTAAGATGATCAATGCCAAGGCAGCTCGGGCAACGATCATGACCATCCTCTGGCTCGAGAGGAACCCGACAATTAACACAAATCATGAACATGTTCGGTTTAAACAGCTTACCTGAATGCGGACAAAGAGGAAGCTAAAGTATCGATACAAACACAGGACTCCGCAACAAAACAAAATATCCGCGGAGGAATCAGGAGCAAACACACTCACCTTACCACGGTCAAATAAGCAATAACTGAAATCAAAAGTAAACAAACTACAGCGCGAATCAAAGGTGAAAAAAACTCAAACAACCATCACAGTAAGAGAAACGTTCAGCGAATTCAAACACAACTGTTTCCCTGTGACCAGCTAGGTTATAGTAGGCTATGCTACACAAACAAATGTTAAGAGGTGGCCGTAGCCAACACTCTTACACAACGAGTCTTACACTCAACAAAACGTAACTTATTAGATCGCTATAAGGCGAGAAACACCCATACGACAGTAGTGAAATCAAACAAGCAATTACAAGTTGCCATCAACCGAAGTCAGAGCGAAATCACTCATAATCGGCTTAAACTGAACATTTACTTACCTTAACCAAATGGCAAATCGCAGTCTGAAGAGGGCGAAAACGCAGCTCCAACCCGGTAAGGGTTTGTAAGACTCCAGGCGATTGCTCTTAGCAAAAATAATACAGCTCGAAAAGAAATCTGCTTTTGCACGAGAAGATGCAAGAGAACGCTTCCGGGGTGAACGTACCTTAAGTACCGGTGCGGAAGCATACGTCACCCCTGTCGCAAGCGACTTTGTTGGTATATACACTCGAACTGCATGTGCATGTGATGAACATCCAGGTGCTTTAAGCACCGCCTCTGGCGGTCAGGAGAAATGAAATAGAACGATACTTTTTGAGAACGGGTTCCAAAGTGAGAAAGTCTAACAACGCCGCTGTTTTGTTCTCGTGTGGACAGGCAAAACGCATCCTTTTGAAAACGATGACGTCGTCGCCCATTCACCTTGCGCTGCACATATAACAACAACTTCAAACTTTTACAAACTGGTTGCTGTCGAAAAAATTGTGATTTGATTAGCTTGTACTGTAGGCTGGCTGTTGTGCAATTGTTTCTATCCTTTGCCATTAAACTGTCTGTATGGCTAGTAGGCTATAACAAATTCTTGTAGGCTTTCATTATTCCTAATTAATTAAAGAGCAACTGTGTCTGCTTTCAGCTCCCCTCAGTAACAACACGCATTGCTAAAATCAACATATGACATGTTTTACGCGAATAATTGCGCAGTTGTCTCAAGTTTATTTGCAGCTCCTTCTATTTTTTCATGTTCTGCTCCGTATCGCTTAAATGGGTCAATTTAACGACGTGACATCTCACAACAGCGTCAAACTACAAGGTTGTTGTGGGATATTTTGGGGTAAAATCGTCTGCAGTGTAGGCTATGTGTAATGCAACTGTTTCTACCGTCTGACATTGAACTACAGGATGTTTTTTGTATACATCGCTAGTTCAGCCCAACTAACGCTTTTCACGTTATGCTTTTTAAATAGGGCAACTGTCGCTGCATCCGACCCATCTAAACTAGAACATTGCTAAAATCAACATATATTACATGTTTAAAGTGAATCATTGCGCTTCTGATCATGCCCCTCAAGCTGACACAGCACACCTTCTGCAATGAAAACGCAATGAAAACCTTCCGCGTGGATGTAAATATTTACTGCTCCGTTGTCGTGTGGACGCGACTTTTTTTTTAACCCGCAAAGAAAAAAATCCAGGAACGTTGTCGTGTGGACGGGGCCTTAATGAGAGCTTTTGTAATATTGTGATGTATGTGCACTAATTACTGACCCACAAGCACGGTTATTCTATTGCCCCGTAGATCATTTTCACCTGTTACAAATTGATTACTCTTCAGGAGGATTCGAACCCATATCTCACCGAAAAAGACAACACTTCCTTTGACAGACTGACGAGCTAACCACTTATCCACTTACCTACATGGAGGGAGTGGTTATATTTATAGCTGTTGCTCCATGCAGTATAAATTAAATACACAGACATATATACAAACTGACAGTCAGTTGTTACTTTTAAATTAAAAGTAACAACTCACTGTCAGTTTGTATCATATGTCTGGCATGCAAACTTGTCACCTTTCGGCGAAATTTCGCCGTTTTGAAATCAAAGTGGGTCATTCTTCTGAATCACGTAGATCCGAGGAGAAAAAAATGGGGGGGGGGGTGCATGTCAACGAGCGAGTGAAACTGTGAACCTCCAAACCACCTATGCTCAAAACCACACTCTAGTGCAGACATGTCCAAAGTCCGGGCTCCTTTCCTCCGGCCCGCGGCACCTCTCAGAAAACAGGTGTTACCTTTCTTGCTACAGAGCCATAACTACCCACGCGGAACGCCGGTGATTCTTTTGTTATGCTAAATCGCGCATAACTGCGTGGCGACGCAGAGAACAGTTAATAGTGTTAATAGTCTTCACTGCCTTGCCATTTCTTGAATTATTCAGCAGTTTATGGCAGTAGCTACCAACCCAAAGTATATCGACATTGTAACAGTATTGTTGTTTTTTGACCACAACACACTTACTAGTTTGCCTATTGGTAGGCATTATTCGCGGTTTTATTTCGCAAAGAAAAATCATACATCTTGATATATTATGTCGTGGGATGTTGCTATTGTTAGCTCTCTTAACAGCAGGGTTAGGTTCTTTAATACGGACGTTTATTTGACCAATAAACACTGTAAAAAGGGGGGGAAATAATATGTTATCACAACATTCATAAGAACACTTCAAAACGACATGATGACCTCTCGGATATCTAAGTTGCTTCTGCCCCCACAATTGCAATAACAAGCGAGCCAGGATGAGAATGGACTCGGTTTTCCGTGATGTTCCACTCTGGGAGAAAATGGTATTTGTGAAGCTCACGTATGTTGTGGAAAGAACCGGTTGCAATGCTCCATAAACTGCAGTGCGACACTGACACACTGTCGGAGTCGACACCAGCTGGATAAAGACAGGTTCCAAGAGATTCGGACATTTGCCAAGAAAATGCTGAGCTTATTTCGCTCGAATACCTGTGAGAAGACATTCTCACTTTTGAACTTTAACGAGGACAAGTCTCACTTGCGTGACATCATCAAAACCACTGCGTTTGAGCCAGACTTAGCATTTTTGCAGCAATCGAAATCTCAGTACCAACCATCACATTAGTGCAGGAGAGTTACTTGTTTAGTCTTCTGGGGTAGGCTAAATAAATTCTAAAATGTGTGTGTTTAATTGTGATCAAAACTCTCAGTGGTTTGTACTTCTGAATAAGATAAATGTTAGTGCTATTTTCTTGTTCGCATGGTATAAATTCACGTTTACAGTTTACATGTAACAGTGAATAATAGTATGTTATGTATAACAGTAAATTATGAATGGTGTTTTTTTTTTCACTCAGACTTTTTCTGTATTTTATTACTGGTCTTCAAATATAAAATGCACCAGTAATTTTGGTAAACACCCATTTTCATTTGTGTTTGAAATGTGAAGACATAAAAACTATGCCATTGCAACAAAAATGTTATTAAGTACTTCATTTGCATATTATTAATATTAGTAGTACTATAAATATTATTATTATTGTAATTCCTATTGTGTTATTATCGTGTCGTTACAATGGTTGGCCCTCACACATGTTCACCTCGCCAAATCCGGCCCCCCTGGCAAAAAGTTTGGACACCCCTGCTCTAGTGCGTCTAGTCCTATGACCTACACCTATCACCACTCTCTTCTCTTGACAACAAATGACTGACAAGAATGACGTGTGACGGAAGCACAATCACCAATCAGCAGTGAGGAGGCCAGCGAACCCCCTCATTCCAGCTTCTCGCGGACCTAGTGGAAATTGCGGCAAGGTAAGGGATTAATGTCAACAGTTGTTAACTTCTTAAAGTTAAGAATTTGAGTGATGGCCTAAAATAGTCTTCATAAATCACTCACTTGTGTCATTAGATCAATTCCTCCACTTTTAATGGTGTCTTTAACACACGTACACAACTAATAGCTAAATTTCTTGATAACTGACTTCAAATAATCCTCGATATTTCACCTAGCGACCGTCTACTTCACCGACTCGTAGCTGCTAATTAGCCCCACCACAGTTAGAAGCTAGCTAGCTTCTAACTGTGGTGGGGCTAATTAGCAGCTAGCGCCTTTCACACAGGGCTTTGCTAGGATGATGATGATGATGATGATAATGAACAATGAGGTAATTGTAGAGTGGTAAACTAGCGCCTTTCATACAAGTCATGTTCAGGGCTTTGCTATAAGGTTCTGAACATCGACCGTCTAGTGCTAATGGTCGCCAATTATTTTTGACAGCGAGTTATTGAAGGCCCCTTTTATACGGGAAGGGAACAGTTCTGCCGTGTGCGGAGATCGTTTCATTCGTCAATTTACCCATCGAGAGTTTATCAATACGGAGAGCTCCGCTACAGGTCGTATTTGAAAGTACCCCCACCCCCGCGCTGTTCGTACACACCCCCGTTGATAATGACAGCCTACAGGTGCACTTCTGTTTATCCAGTATGATGCCCTATGAATCGAAGTTAATGACCATGGGACTAATTGCTTTAGTTCTATTGAATGTAAATACAGTTATGATCACTACAGTTAATGCTTTTGAAGACCTGTGATTTTTATATATAAAATAGTAAAGCAAATGCAATTCATACTGTACCTGTAAATTCACATTTTATGCTGTACAGCTGTTCTGTGCTTAATGCAAATGGGACATACTGTATATTTTAGAATTTGAATTTTGTATAATTTGCAACTTAATGCGTCTTATATTTTCTGATTTCAGGATGAGAGAGAAGGACGCTATTATAATAAAGCAGCTGGATGCAGGCCTTAAGTGTTCTTGGAGCTTCGCCTGGCTTGATTTGCAATATCATGTGGAGGTGAAGGGAAAAGACAGGGAATTCCTCTTATCAGATGTGTTTAGGAAGATCGAGAAAGTGGGACATGCAAGGTGCATTCTGTGCCACAAAGAAATAAATTATGGAAACAAAGGGAGCCATGCTTTGTTGGCACACTGTAAAACAGCTCCACAAAAAGAAAGCCGTGTGACCAGGCTGAGGCACGCAGCTAAGCACAGGAAGAGGGCCTGCGAGATCTTGGTGCAGGCCAAAAAGAAAAAGAAATGAACTTTGTTCATGAACTGTTAATGCCTATGATGTTGATGTTTTTTGTCTATAGTTGTCCAATAAATACTTGTATATGGTAAGTTATTTTGTACTGTGTTTAATTCGAGATGTCTGTGTTTGCACTACAAACTTCACTTTTCTGTGCATGCCGTGTGTCCATGTTATCTTGTCACCTTTTTCACCCCTAACCAGTTTGCATGCCTGTTTAATGAGTAGGGCACATAGTTGTGTTTACGGAGATATCCCAGAGTTTCTACAGCTGTCATACTGGCTTAAATGAAATGAGACTACGTTTATGTCCTTATGTAGATCAATCGTTTCTGTTGTTATCCGCAATGAATGCATCCGAAAACTTTCCGAGCACTTCCGAAACATCTGGGTACTTTGCAGTTTGAACCACCTAAGTCCAAACTAACAACAGTTCAGACTTTCATCGTACTTTGGTGGTTGGAGATTTTCGGGAAACAGTCGGTTGTGGGGTGCTGAGTAGTTTGAACCTACATTGTACAACGGTGGTTTAACACTAGAAGTCCCAGAGAGGGGCCATTTGGCCTTTTTACCTAGAAAACCCACAAGAGGGCCAATTGGCCCCAAGTCCCCCCTGTGGACACTCATTTTGCTATGGAAATGTGGCTGTTAGTGGCACACGGCCGGAGCCACTTGAACCTGTGTGGGGGAGGGGACATACCTTACAGCTCAGGAGGTTCTTTTGAGGGCAAGCTTTAGTTCTGAGATGGATAAATACCTCAGTGAACATAGCCATAAAGACTTAAACTGGACTATGAGCTGTATGCAGTGGAAAGGATCAACAGGAAGGAAGGGACCAACACACTGACATTTATTGTTAAAAAAACAAAACATAACATATTTACAAAGAATGAAAAGGCAACTTTTTTTACCAGTTTTGGTGTGGAGGGTTGTTGCAGAAGTAATAATTGTTATTATTGTGTGCTAAAAATAGTAAAAAAAAAAAAAAAAAAAAAGAAACCCAAGCATATTTACAAAAAATGAAAAACCATGCATTATCAGTGAAATACATTTGAGCAGTCACTCACAATCCTGGCACTGCCATTGCTTCTTTCGGCATTTCCCACATGTATATCGGTAGCAGTCAACACAGCGCACAGATGCATGATTGTCCTTACATTTAATTTTAGCCTGATACTTGGCTCTTTTTCCTAGTTGTGGTGTGGAGGGTTGTTTCCAAAATAATTGTTCCTTTTGGGCCTTTTTCAGACCCACGTTTTAGAATAAAATGTGTTTTTATTCCTCATTCTCACATTCACACAGAAGTAGCCAACAAGTAGCCAACTCTGCAGCCTGGGTTTCTGCAGTATTACAGATGAAGGCTTCAGATGTTTAGCAGCAGCACTGAGATCAAACCCATCAGCCCTTAGAGAGCTTCCGCTGTGTGGGAATACCCTTGGATCCTCAGCACAGCAGCTGTTCTCTGAACTACATAATTATTCAAACTGTCAACATATCAAAATATCTGAATTATCATGATTCCATTTCCATTTAGTGCTCTTAGATAGCCTTCCACACAGGCTGTAAAACCTGTGAACATACAGAAGCATATGCCTGATTAGCGGTGAAGGTAATTATCTGTGGTCATGAGAATGACTGTCATGTTTACAGTTTGGTAGCTGTCCAACAACTCCTTTCCCGTGTACATGAAGAAATAATTTTACTTCTATTTTTATATAACACTTTACAGTAAATACACATTTCCCTATCCCTTTTGTAACACTTGCATTATCACATCACTACTGTTTGTAATATGTACATTTGTAAGTAGTGTTGTATATGCTTTTGTTAATATTTCCTAAATTGTAATTAATAATAAACGTAACAGATGACCAGTGATGAGTTAATATTTGCTGTTCAATGTCCACATATTTGTAGTGAGTGTGTGGTTGGAGACTGTGGGACAGGTGCAATGCTACTGTGGAGAATGACACATTTCTCAGTCACTTCTGATTTCCTCTTTTTCTGCCCCACTATGATGATGCACAATGACACTTTCGGTAGAAGTAGGCAGCCGCTTTGGACAACCTACTACATAAGGCACAGTGGCATAAAACAGTTGACAGTTTATAGCATTTCTCCCTTGGGGAGGATTGATGCCAGAGGGTTTTGTAGTTGTTCATGGCGATATTTAATGACTTATACCATACTCATCGTTTGGGAATTATTTGAGGAGTCCAGGGAAAATTTGAGTTACTCCTCCTACTGGTAGTTGCATTGAAACCCCAGCTTTTTCAAAAGTAATTCTGTGAATAAATCTCGATGCCCCAGTGCCGTCATGCTGACACTGCTGTATGAGATGCCGTCCTTCAGATGAGATTCATAAAATTCATGATGCCATGATACTTATCACAAAGAGGAGGTGTCCTGGCTAAATTCCCAGTCTGCCCCCATAAGTCATCCCCTCATACAATTGGCTCCTTCCCTCACTCTCCACCTCAAGCTGGTGTGTGGTGAGTGTTCTGGTGTATAACTGCTGCCGTGCATCACCCAGGTGGATGCTACACACTGGTAGATGTTAGTGAGACTCCATTCACTTGGGTATCTTTAAATTTGTTGTTGCTGCACACATCGGTTGCACTGATTCTCCCATAGGCGCACAAGTCTTTTTTACACACGCACATTTTAACACCTTTCGTCTTGCGTGGATTCTCCCCTCTGAACCTCTGTCAGTCCCCTAGCGCTTAACTCCGAAATACAGCGCCTGTATGTAAAATGAAAGCAATGTCAGTGCCAAGTGCAAGGCTACCAAGAAAACATGGACAGAAGCGCCACAGAATGAAAACCGAGCGCCACAAATTGATTCCTTTTTTTTTCCCAACACGATTCTGTCATTTTCGCTCACACACACAGAGTTGCAAATGTGTAAAGGTGTTGCAAAACAGTCCAGACGAAACCGCTGAATGCACTCCATGTCAGTGAAACCTAGGATGTTTATTGTAGACCTACAAAACACGAGTGCATCTTCGACCTTGGCGTTCTCTCTCCCATTGACACAGGAGTGTGAGCAGGTACAAGGATGGCATTTTGGTTTCTGATTATGAGAGCATGTTGGTCATATTTATACTCACACCAATTACGTAATTAAGAAAATAATTAATTCATTCATTAATTAATTGTTGTTTATTTGTAATTTACCTAATTGGAGAACAGGTTCTTTCGTGATATCACGTGATATTTAAAAAAATAATGTCATGGCTATGAGAAACGTTGTCCTGAAGTTTAAAGAATAAGGATCAACAACCAAACATGACTGACTCTGCACTTCGGTATGTTGAATATGGCAAAACAAATGTTGACATTATAGGCCTAGCCAACATCAAGTACTTAATTTCGCCTTATAGTGGCGCTGGACCTTACTACAGCCCTTTGAGGCGCGTAAAGAGAAAAAGAGAAAAGGGTAGGGTAGAAAGCGCATGGGGTTCATTTACATGCGACACTCCCTAATTTTGGGGTTGTTCCTCCCGAAGTGCGTAACTGACTGATTCCCGTGTAAATGACAGTCTTAAGTCAACAGTAGAATCTCTAACCTCCCATTTATAAGGAAAATACTTGTAAAAGCTGTATTCAAGCAGCTCAACCAATTCCTTAATAAAAATGACATCCTAGAAAAATTCCAATCAGGTTTTAGAGCAAATCACAGTACAGAATAGTAAATGACCTCAGACTCAGTGCAGCCATAAGTCCTTCTAGACCTAAGTGCCGCCTTTGACACAATCGACCACAGCATACTACACTCACTGTCAATGAAAACTTTGAGATCATATTTTTTAACATCATTTTTCTTTTGAAACCCTAAACTGGATTTGTTTCATATGAATCATTTGCTTAGGAAATTGGCATACAGAAACAAAAATCTAAAGTTTCAAGAATAATTTCAAAACAAAAACCTTAACAAAAGAAAATGGCACCTCCCAAACACAAAGTCACAACAGTCGATACCGGGTATGGCCTGGCCTCTGTTTGCTTCGATGAAGGCGTCGATCCGTTAGCGCATGCTTTGGATTAGGCGTCGGATAGTGTCCTGCGGAATCCTATTCCACTCTGAAGTGAAAGCCTGGCCCATCAAAGTCGTGTCTGGCGTTGAACCATGGTCAGGATGTTGGCGCGTAAAGGCAATCATGCTTGGAGGTTGACCTCCCGGTCTATCGACAACAGAGCCAGAATCAAGTTTCTAATTGTGAGTTGGGAACAGCCCATACGCCTGGCTATCTCACTGTAGCTTAAACCGGCCTCCACCATACCCAGTGCCCAGAGTTGTTGTTCATGTGATGGACACGGCATAGCCTGGACTAATGGTGTCCTTTTTTGGGCCTTTATACAGGCCTTCAAAACCAATCCTAAAATTGTGCAGATACCCACTGAGTGTTGCTCAATAGCCGCATTTACATTCTGGAGCCGGGCTGGGCCTTTAGGGGGCACCCTCGGTGCTTGTAGCCCCAGGGCAGTAGCCCCATGCCCTGAGAGCTATTGTGTCCACACTTCCCAACTACTAGCCCCTCTGGGTTACGCCCTCATTTGCAGAAACGTCACTGAGGCTACGTTTACACGATGACGGTCTGAACAGAAGACGCAAAAGTGGCGTCGCGTCTTCACTTTTTATTCCACGTTTAGACGAGTGTTTTCGGGAGGAAATCTGTGTGACTACGATGACGCAAAAGTGTGTGGAATTCGATGGGGGTATGCATACCAGGCGGCTAGGTAGACATTCTCCCAGGTCTCGTCCATAGCAGTCTGGCTCGCCTGCAACGAACCAGTGCATCCAGAATTTGACAGAGGTGGTTGCAGATCTTCCTCTGTTCAGTAATATTATATATACAAATTCTGTACATTTGCTGGAATGCCTCTTGCAAGTTTATTAGAGCTGCTAGAGCAGCTTGAAAGTCCGACGCATGGAAATCGCATAGATCCATTTGTTTCCCTGTACTGCCTCATGTATGTGACGTAAACACGTACACAGCGTGAGCTGATCTGACCAGAGTTTTGCGTCTTGGGCCGTGTAGACGGAAACGCTACGGCGGAGCGTATTCAACTTTTCCACTCTTGAGGGTGGTTTAAAATTTTTGCGTTTTAATGCCCTGAAAACGCTGTCACCGTGTAAACAAAAGGCACTTCCGATAAAATATTTTGTCGTTTTTACCCGTAAGCGTTCTCGTGTAAACAGGCCCTGATACAGCCCATTTTCAAGCAGGATAGGCGGACAATTTAGTAACAGTAGTAGAAGAAAGTAGAAGACAATTATGTGGCCAAGTATTAGACCAGCAACTACTGCCAATACCGCTGACTGCAAATACTTCTTTGGAGGATAATAGACGCCATGGACGCATGGTTTTTAGCACACTACCTAGCATCCTAAGCTATCAAGCTAACTCGGTAAAGCAGCTGCATACTACTATAAACGCGTAAACATCTGGCGTACAACACCACCTCCTCCTTTCAACCTTTCAAACCGGTACACGGTGCTAGCCGATAGTAACATAGATCACCCTGCTCACGACATTCCTCTTCCCCCACAGCATCGCTTGGCGGAGCAGTCGAGACTTTCGCGGATAACTTCGGGAGCTTCTGGAGAAGACGCAGCCTGTTTGCCCGTGACAGACGACACCTGAACAGGGCTGGGGAGAGCCTGCTAGCTAGCAACCTGGAGCTAGCTCTGGAAGCCCATCACACGCCACACTGACAAGTAAGCTCCAAGCCAGCACATCTCGATAGCAATTTAATCCGAGCTGATGATATATCTTTCCCCATTACCACCAGTGCTCGGAATACCTTGTGCTTGGCTCAGTCAGATAATTTGCCCCATCAAATTCCTCCCCTTATAACCCACCATAGGAAACGTAAGCATAGAACCACAGGCTGCATACCTAACAATCTAATTAATATCCAGCTCGGTATATAATTAATATCCAGGCGTCGGGTAAATAAGACTAAAACCGTCATAAATGCTGCTGTCCTTAATGTAAGGTCCCTCACCAATAAGAGCTTCTTTATAAACGATTACATCTCGGAAAATAAACTACACTTATGTTTCTTGTGGAAACCTGTTTAAAAAAAGACGGGGCTGCCACCCTTATTGAAGCCTGTCCTCCTAACTATAAATTCTATCAATCGATAAGAGACAATAAAAGGGGTGGCAGTGTAGCTGTCATCTTCTCCAATAAACTCAGCTGTAATGAGATAAATTTAGGCACGTTCATGTCATTTGAGTAGTGATCTAGCGATCAAAGTTAAGACCGATCACAGCTTACTCCTTATCACGCTATACAGACCGCCAAAAAGCTCACCAACCTTTTTATCTGACTTCTCCACCCTCGTGTTAGCGGTACTTACAAACTACGACAGAATAATTATTATGGGAGATTTTAACATTCATGTTAATAAAAGAGGTGACTCAAATGGTAAAGACCTGCTGAAAACCTTGGACGGCTTTGGGCTATATCAGTACGTAACAGAAGCTACTCATCAACTAGGAAACACGCTCGACCTAGTAATATCGCAACAAGCAAACATTAACAACATTTCCGTGTCGGATATAGCCATCTCTGACCATTACTGCGTCTTATTTGAATTCCCATTTACTATACATAGCAATAGAGAGACCGGTGCAACCCACAAACGATACATCAGCGGAACAAAAAATCACCGACCTTATTAGCACCCGTGACCTCCTCAATGGCCACCAATAGCTCGATGAAATGGTGGCTGGCTTTAATTTTAGACGAAGTTGCTCCTTTAAAAACAAAACACAGCTCACGAGTTAAAACCTCACCATGGATAAATGAGTCAATAAGAGAGAAAAAAAGATTGCAATGCAGAGCAGCAGAACGAGCATGGAGAAAATCTAAATTAGAAGTCGTATAATCGTATAATCCTTAAAGAACATATTATTACCTATAACAATGCAATAGGCACGGAAAGAAAAAACTATTTATTAAAAATTATTGCAGACCATCACAACAACACACGAGTATTATTCTCTACAATTGAAAAAGTACTAAATCCTGCGCCAATTTGTGATATGCTTAGTCTAGCCACCACTCCAAAATGCGAAGAGTTCGCAGAATTCTTCACGAACAAAATACTAGCCATTAGAGCAGAAATCATTCGAGACCCTAGCTATCTACATGATGCCCCTAGCAGGGAACCACCGACCCTACAGAATTTTAGCGCCATTACGGATCTCTATAAACTTGTTAAACATAGCAAGCAGTCAACATGCAGCCTTGACCCTATTCCCACTTTCCTTATGAAAAATAATTTTAACTACCTCTCCACACCCCTATTACAGATCATTAACACCTCCATTCTCACAGGTTTTTTTCCCAAGCACCTTTAAAACTGCTGTAGTAAAGCCATTG
Organism: Coilia nasus; assembly: GCA_027475355.1. NCBI lineage: Eukaryota > Metazoa > Chordata > Actinopteri > Clupeiformes > Engraulidae > Coilia > Coilia nasus. The sequence continues at coordinate 27,677,595 of CM050200.1, forward strand.
CTAAAGAAACCAAATCTGGACTATGACACTCTAAATAACTATAGACCAATCTCCAACCTCCCATTTATAAGCAAAATACTTGAAAAGGCTGTCTTCATACAGCTCAACCAATTCCTTAATGAAAATGACATTAAATGATGATTAAAAAACATAATATAGACTTTCATAGTTATGCCGATGATACACAACTTTATATCTCAGTTGAGCCAAACAAAACCACAGCTCTACAGTCTTTAACTTCCTGTTTGTCAGCTGTCACGCATTGGATGAGCAATAACTTTCTAAAATTAAACGAAAACAAAACTGAACTACTACTTATTGGCCCGAAAGAAAAACGTGAAGCTCTCCTCCCCAGTCTAGGTAACCTAAACCAATATGTCAGAGAACAGGTAACTAGCCTAGGTGTCATCCTTGACGCTGACCTAAGCCTCAAACCACACATCAACAAAGTTACTAAAACAGCATACTTCCATCTAAGAAATATTGCAAAAGTTTGTCCCTTCTTGACCCAGCCAGACGCTGAAAAACTTGTTCACGCATTTATTACAAGTAGATTAGACTACTGCAATGCCTTGTTCACAGGCCTCCCAAAAAAATCAATTGAAAAACTGCAGCTTATTCAAAATTCGCATGTAAGATTACTAACAAAAACAAGAAAGATGGAGCACATTATTCCTGTACTGGCTGAACTACACTGGCTACCCGTATCTTATAGAATTGACTTCAAAGTACTACTACTGGTATTCAAAGCTGTAAATGGCCTTGCCCCATGCTATATTACTGACGCATTATCCTCTTATACCCCTGCACGAGCCCTTAGATCCACTGATGCCGGTCTCCTGAGGATTCCAGATGCACAATCCAAAAGGATCGGGGAATCGGCCTTCTCATACTACCCCCCAAAGAGATGGAATGCCCTACCACAGCACATCACAGAAGCAGAATCCATTGACGTCTTCAAACGACAACTAAAGACCTACCTATTCAACCATGCCTATACCTAACTACTCAGACCAAAGTCCCTTCAGCCAGACTCCCCCGCCCAGATCAAAGGCCCTTCAAACAGTCACAGACTTCCCGTTACCAGTCCCGGCAGATGGGCTCCCCTGGGTGACGTGGTTCTGCCTGAGGTTTCTGAGTTTTACTCACCGATTCCTGAGGTTTCTTCCTGAATTCACGCAAATCAAACAAACAGGGAGTTTTTCCTCACCCCTGTTGCTCCCTGGGGACACATGAACAACAAATGAACTTTCCTCGTCTAGTGCCTCTGGTTTGCAAGGACTGCTGACCTATGTTCACATAAGAGCCCGTATTAACAGGGCATTGCATAGTTCTAGCGCCACTGGACTACAAAGATTGCTGACTAGGGCCTACAAGGACTGTCTACCCGTGTTCACGCAAGAGTCAGTTTGCTACTGTATTCATCTGCTCAGGCACCACTGGACTGCAAGAAATGTTGTCCTGTAACAACCCTGCTAAACTGTAAAGCACTTTGAGCTGCATCTTGCATGTATGAATTGTGCTATACAAGTAAAGTTTATTATTATTATTATTGTTATTATTATTATGTTGTTCATGTTCCAATATATTTCTATATATTACTATAGGCTATAAAGCAATATAGGTATAAAGCAATAAAGGACACCGACGGCCACGGAGCGTCAAATGCTTGTTAGGGAATGCATCTCACATTCTGATATTTCTACACAGTGCTGCCAACAAAACGTAGCCAAATGACACAATTTACTGCTACTTTAAGGTATAACAATGACAGATGCAGATCATTTTAATACTGATTAGATCAACAAATTGCAATTTTTATCAGCCAAATATGAAGTAGGTCATCTATAGGCTATTGTATTACTTTTGTTTACCGACGCAACGGTTGCTAAAGGAAGAAAAGTCTTGTTTTAAACCAACGGTACCACTACCTTCAGCCCAAACGGTCGGAAATAGCAAATATATATGAATTTCATAGAAAACCAAGTGATTTTGACCTATTGGCTTGACAGACACGTTTAGAACAGTTAACTGCGAAGTCACCGCGGAGAACCACGTTACGATGCACAAGGCATGTAAAGGAGAGACACAGAAAGTTGTGATTTTATGTCGGCAGCTGCACACTTCAGCACTGCAAAACTGCATAAAAAGTAGCTGTCGTGGAAAGTTCTAAAAAGTTCTAAAAAGTCCCTTTTTGCTTAGCAAAGGTAAAGTCCAACCACCCATTTAGAAACACGACACGAAGAGGCAGGAATCAAATTCTGTAGATTTATTGTGTTCTTCCACTGCGCAGTGAAGTAGGTCCAAGAGCAGCTCTGAACTCGGGGCTCTGTGCATCCTCTTTTATAGAGAATGCACCAGATGACATCTTTTCCTCCCTCAGAGACGCCATCCCCCTTTCCCTCAGCCAATCAGAATCATCCAATTTCCCAGCTTGTCAGATTAATGGTGGTGCCCCTCCCTCCCAGAGGCCACCCCTCCTTTTCCTTCGGGAGGGGCACGCGGAAGCTCTCCTTTTCTGACCAATCAGGGCCCATTTTCCTTTTGTCATTTCAGTCTAGGTTCGTAAATAATAGTGGCGGGCCTACCCACCAACATGGCCATCAGTGACGTTTTAGGTCGGCCATTTTTAGAACTGGCATGACGTTTACTCGCAGCCATTTTCTAATTGGGAGGGGCCTCAAGTCTAATGGTGGCGGGCCCCTCTGTTCCATGTTTTTTAGTCTTTGGCCAGCAGGCGGCCATCCCATCTTTTGGGCTCTCCCCATGTTTTTCAGGCCTACATCCCCCTCAGAGCTGTTCTTTCCCCACCCTAGAAATGTATGCAAATTACCTTAAAATGTATTCTACATATTCCCCCCTTTGTGTCCGACGGACACACCACAGAGAGACAAAACCAGTGTTGCTTTCGTAAACATGTCAACCATCAAGTGAGTAGGCTAGCAAATGGGGCAATAGAAGCAGCAGAAGAGCATATAAATCCAATTCACCAATACAATGACTCACTAGGGCAGTCCTAGATGAGCAAGGCACCTGGTGAGACAGAATACAATGCTAAAAACTACTCTAGGACACCTCTGCGTCAATGATTAAACCTCAAACAGTTAAAACAATAATCAGTGTAGACTAATAAAATCCAGTGAGCAGGTCATAATAAAAACACCAACCTTGGGCACCAAAGAGGTACTGATTAATCAAGTAAGGCACACAATCATCAGGAAAATACAGCAGGATAGAACAAAACCTGAGGGTTAATAACTAATGCCAAGGAAACCAAGTCATTGGCAGATTGTTCGGCACCATACGGCCTAGGACTTAAAGAATGAGTACATGGTACCCAGATACAAGGTTGGTGAGCGTGAAGTGCGCATAAAATGAGGAGCACAAAACACACACATAGTTGGCAGTAAACAGAACAAAATCACATCACATGTCACAGCTTGATTCAGAATTATCAGGACAGTGCCCCAGCACCACACAGGAGAGAGAGAGAGAGAGAGAGAGAGAGAGAGAGAAAAAGAGAGGGGAGAGAGAGAGAGAGAGAGAGAAAGATCCAGACTGACCCTCCAGTTCTATACGCGTCACCTGAACAGGCAACACAAAAATACAGGCGAGTGTCACTCATAGGCCACACTCCAGGAAACTTGCACTACTCTTGCCATCACCCCCCTTTGGCACATGGCAGGTTAAGATGGGGACCTGGTCGCAGTTGCCATACCCAGTCTCTCTGCCTATCATGAGCTGGCACTCAATAGGTGCTGGGTCACCTCCCTCCGGAGAACTCACCCGCACTCAGACCAGCGAGGCATCCAGGCGGACCCCCCATTGACCACTTTGAGGCGGTCGTTCCAGGTTTGTTTTTGATTCTTTTTCGTCATTTGTTTGTCATACAGGAGGGACAGTCAGGAACGAACCCACCACTGCTCAAGAGCGAGGGAACGAAGAAAGCGAGTGAGAAAGGTAGAGAGAGAGAGAGAAAAAGAGGGCAGAAAAAAGGAGAGTAAAGGAAGGACAGAGAGAGAGAGAGAGGGAGAGAGAAAGACATCCCACATACTGCAACCAGTAGAGACAATAAGACCCAACAAATATTAAGACTATAGTTAATCAGGTTGGTTGAATAGCTCAGACATTTCATCAGCAGGGAATTCAGATAATCAAAATAGCACCAGAAATTGACATACTTCAGACATTTGACAAAACATACAACCCCTAATCGCAGAGGTGCTCCCCACACTCTCACACCAATCTTATCATCCAGTTCTCGCACTCAAACAGTTACTTCTCAGCACACATCAGTCATACATCAGTCAACCAGAACCCCCATACCCACACACACAAATCGTACAGGGTCATTCACTCACCATTCACTCTTCTAAACCTGCCCTACGTCTCACCACTGGCCATCATAGATTAATTTAATACAACACATATAGAAGTTCATGATAATTCAGGAGGTCCCGACGAATGTAATGGGCGAGTATTAGTAAGGCAGCCGTTTGTGTGGATGCTCAGTAGTGCAGATATGGAGTGTGACAAGAAAATGGTGACGCAAAAAATCAGTGTTTCAGTAATCCCATTACTAGGCTGGGGCTTATAGGGACCTATGGCAGACAGACAGTTCTCCTGTGGGGGAGGGAAATGCTCCTGTAAGACGAGCAAGTGTGACTGAAAAGTCCGGCTCAAGCCAACAAACCCTTACTCTGAGCCCACGGTAATCCTGGGGCCGTGCCTCCAATATCGGTACCCTGTTCCCAGAGTAAGACATTATCCAATCCTTCCCCCACATCTGAGGGCACCATGATCGTGACAGGATCTATTACGGGGCTGTCCATGTAACTATCCAGCAGGTTCTGTGAGGCCTGCAACGACATGTTGCAGTCTTCATCAAACTGTAATACCAAAGGCATTTGGGGGAGCTTTGAAGCTACCAAGCGAACTGCAAGACATCTCAGGACTGGGACCAGACAGCATATGATCAGGGAGATGGCCAGGATTGCTAAGACAATGCCCATAAGAATTTTTGCAGCCCATGCGCACAAACCGAATCCAAAGGCATTCTGGAACCACCCGACCAGGGGTGACTCAAAGGTGTTTTGTTCCGCGTTCTCTGTAACCTCATCCCGCAGCCGTCTCAGTTTTATCATGGCCTTAGTGAACGCACCGTCTGGCGCAGTGTTATTGGGAATGTAGGTACAGCAGTAACTCCCGAACTCCCGGCGCACACTCCCCCTTCTTTAGCCAACATCCAGTCCAGGACCATGCGGTTTTGCACCGCCATGCGCGATGTGGCGGCTAACTGAGTGCCCAATGCCTGTAATGAATCATGCGATTAATAAATCTCTGTTGGTTGTTGTAGATATAGTTTATCCACTCTACATTTTTATTAATAGCTATCTGGGGTAATATAGATTCGAACCCTGCCTTCACTTCATTCTGTGCTTTATATTGTTCTGGGATTCCCCTAGGCTGGCCTATCGCATCTAAGTATCCTGCATACTCAAATCGAGCGATCCCTCCTTCGCTTTTTAATTCAGACGGCGGGCTCATACGCCCCACAATCTCGTGATGTCCTTCGACAGAAAATGTCTTTTGTCTTGGATATCTTTTTCCCACTTAGCATTCTTCTTCTTGCTGGACCAGGGGCCTCATGTACAAAGCTTGCGTACGCACAAAAAAGCTCCGTACGCCACTTCTCACGCCAGAGTTCAGATGTACAGAGACTGACTTGACGTGAAAAAGTGCGGGCCTCCACGCAAACTTCATGGCTGGCGTACGCACGTTTCTAGTGCATTTGGTCAGTTGGCGGCACATAGAGGCAATGCGCAATGCAGCGCAATAACTTCAGGTGTACTCATTCACGAGTCATGACATAATATTGCAATTTGCAGCTAGGTAAAGGTGGCTTTAAACGTCAGGATGCATGATTTTAAGCGCACTTCAATCATGGGTTATTGTTTACACGCATAATGTGACACTGTTGGGTAACTTTAACAGATACATAAAACTATTATAGCTATACTGGAATCAAGGAAATCGGAAGCCGCGGTAAAATCATATTCAGGGATGACTGCTTATTAAACATTGCATATTTTCAGGACTGTGGATGACATTCATGCTAATAGATCTCCCATGAGATGTTTGTCGCTCAATTCTTGACAGTAGTATAATGAGACTAGAGTTGTTGGTGTTGCGTGGAGTAACCATAAGCCATAAGTCAATCAATCAAACATTAAAGCGGAGTTTTCCAAATGTAATCGTAGCGATCGACTGCACACATATTTATAAAGGCGCCAACTGAGGGGAAATATGCGTATGTGAACAGGAAACATTTCTATTCAATAAACGTACAAATAATATGTGATGCCCAAATGCGCCTTACAAATATCTTAGCAAGGTGCCCTGGGGCAACCCATGACTCCTTCATCCGGACTAACAGCGTGGTTGGGAATAGGATGGAAGCTGGCAGAGTGCGTAATGGGTACTTGGTATGAAATTTAACACCTAAAGTGAATGTACTGGAAAATATACACATGATGTATAGTTTATGCTGTAATTATTCTAATCACTCATAGGAGACAGCGACTTTCTTTTTCACATCCACTTTTATGTCGGACCATTTTTTTTTAACATCAGCACGGCCCGTGTTTCTGACCTTACCGCACTTACTGCCTTTGCCACATTTGTCCAGGCAAGTTTTTTTGTTTTGGTGCTGATAAGTGAACCCAACAAGATTTTGTGTCTGGCCTCCACCTCCGAAATCAGCACATTCACCTCGCATGCCGAAAAGTTATTTTTCCTTCCTTTCTCCATATCCATTCTCTCAACAGGAGCACTACTATAGGCCATTTATACTAATTAGCATATTCAATGTGGGGTACTTGAGGGAGGAGACAAGGCGGAGAGTCGGGCTTGTGCATGTGCGCTGGATTTCACATGTACAAAGAGAATGTGCGTGGAAACCTGCTTACGCACGGATTGATACATCTGAATTTTCTTGTGCGTACGCATCTTTCCACATTTTTCGCGTACGCACAGATTCAGTAGGAAATCCACGCAAGTGTTAGTACATGAGGCCCCTGGTCATTATCTTAGCACCTTGCATCATTGTCACCCTGGTACATACCCCAGTCCACTTCGCCGGCAGTGTGCTGGTTAATCCCCACCTCCTCCCACATGCCCACCATAAATCTGCCAGTGGAACCTCCTGTGGGAGTTTTAACCACCAGTCATACACATCCCTTATAATATCACCCTGCACTTGTTCTGGGTAGTTATGCCTTGCCTGAGAACACCCTGCCCCCCTTGATTCTCTCCTGCCCACCACCCATCTGACTCAGTATTCCAACTCCCCTGTTGATGCGTCCCTTTGCGTACCCACGTCCATGTCTTATTACACTCTCCTTCAAATATACCTACATCCACCGCTCCTTTTTCCCTAATTGGTTGTTCGATGCATTCAAATTTATAGTCTCATAGTACTATAGTCTTATAGTCTCAGTCGCTATCTCATCCTGTCTAATTTCTGGCCAATCAACAAATTCTCTTTCACACTGATAGTCTGTGTCAAACTCCTCTCACTTCTTACTAACATGGGTGCTGAGTAGAGTTGTATATGTTAGAACAAACTGCCCATGGTCACTGTCTAGATACTGTTGTCTATTTTTTATGGTTTCTCTACCTCTCCGGTTTCCCGCTATCAACATGCATGCAAACAGGGTATAGGTTCATAGCAGTCAGAGGGTCATCTGACCTCCATGGAACGGGAATTACTACTTTGTCCTCTTGGGCTTGCGAGCATACATAACAACCCTTACCAGGAACTGTTGTTTTAGCTGTATATTCTGCCCATTTATACCACATATTTGTTGCCATCAGTCCTTCTGTCTCCTGCACATCTAACCACCCTCTTAAGGTTGCAGTGTTTTTACCACTCTTAAGCTTTCCCTTCTTACCTTTTACACTAGTTTGTGCACCACTTGCAGTATCTACATTATTCACACTTTCTGCATTTGCTCCATTACGCCTGCTCTTGCTATTATTACCTATTCCCCCTTTAACAAAGCGATGCACCCGCAACGAGGGACCAGAGGAGTTAAAGGAAGGGGAGGGGGAGGGGAGGCCCTGGAGGTCCGCCATCCTGGGGTCTGGAGCCCTGCGACAAAAGTTAAGATGATACCATACATTGGAGCCCTGGATATGCACCTCGGTGGGGGTGGCCCGTGTCACCTGGAACGGCCCTTCGCGTTGAGGTTGGAGACTGGAGCGTTTAAATACTCGGACAAACACCCAGTCTCCCGGTTGGATCGGCCGCTTGACCTCGTCGGCTGGGCCGTTCAGTGGTTCTGAGAGCCTGCGCATTATTTCTGATTCCCCATCCATATCTGAGGCCTGAAGATCAATTAAACTCTTACTCCTTCTTTCTGCCATTAATCTGTCACTTCCCAATGTCCCTTTCATTGAACTAAGGGCTTTCCCTTCAGCACCATCCCTCAACACATTAGCTATTTGCTCTTGACTCCAATTATTTCGTCGTGAGTAACATTTCTCCACTTTCTTGTTCACACTTACTCCCTGTGCCCTCTTTCTTCTGTTCTTTTGATGCTGCTATCGATCCCTCATTCTCTTGCTCTTCCTCTGCTTCACTCTCATCCTCACTAAACACACATTTTCCTTTCTTTATTTCCTCATTATTTTCCTGCCATGCTCATTCTTCCCTCATCATTTCTCCTATCTGTGTTACCTCCTTTCTCAATTCTTCTATGTTTGGGTCATCTGGAACATCAGATTCTCCCTTAATTCGCCCTTCCTCCTGTCGTGCTTCAAACTTTATTACAAGCAACTGTGGATAGAGGGTAATGGGGCCTCGTGCATTGTTCTTTCTCTCGGGAATGTCTGGTGGAGCTGTTGGCACCAGAGCATGTGAGCGGAGCTGAGCGGCCAGAATTTCAGCTCCTCGCTCACGCGAGTGTTCGCTCCCTCGCTCCATCGCTCAAAGTTGAACCAGACAGCTCCGCTCTAACACCGCTCTCTGCTCACCTAAAATTTCATTCCGCTCCGGTGAAATCGCTCCACGCTCGCTCAAAAGAGAGAGCAATGCCTAACATTTTCCATCGAATTGCATCTGGGACACGCTGCCCGATGTAGCCTGAACTAACGCGCAGCGTCTTTGTTAGCCTGTTGATTGAAACCCTTTAAACTTCGTTTCCAAAAATCATGTAACAGATACAAATAATTTCATTGTGTGATCAACAACTCACATGTGTATCCTCTTAATTAACCCTGTCATTTAGTATTTATTTTTTTTTTTTACTTTGAGCGTAAGCAGTATTACGTTTTTTACGTTACCGTTTTAATGAAACACATGGAACAGCACGAATGTACTCCTTAATTATCATAATATAACTAGGCAAAAACTACAAAATGTGACGTCAGACATGTATTTTCAGGAAATGTAGCCTATCCTATAATATAAAGAAGTCCCAGGAACCGCAGTATCAATCAAAAAATAGAACGTATTTATTTGAAACCAACACAAGTGTGAACATCCACGTTTTGAACCAAACTCCATCTCTCAACGATCTCTGTAGGCTAACCTTTGAAGGCACACGCGGGTCTGTGTAGACACGCCCCAGATTCGTGATGAGAGCGGTATCGGAGCGGAACTGGAGCGAAACAGAACCACCGCTCGGGCCTTTGGATTAAAACCCACTCCGTGCTCAGACTATATTTCGCACGCTCCGCTTCCCGCTCGCTCCGTGCTCCGCTCCGCTCACATGCTCTGGTTGGCACATATGGAGGAGGTCTACTTTCTTCCGAAAACAGTTTCTTAGCACAGGATACTTTCCGAGCTTCTTGCATCTCTCTTTTTTCCATTAATTTCTTTCTTGCTACCCCCACCAACTCATGCAAGGTTTCCAGCTCCTTTTCTGTCTTATCTCTCCTTTTCTCCTTCCTCTCGTATTCCTGTACTTTTACTTCCATCTGGGTTAAGAGTCTCAAATCCAACGTTCCCTGAACTGGTCATGGATGTATATCCCCTGCTGTTCTCTTTGCCCATTTCTCACAGTGTCGTCTAATTATATCTGCCCTTCTTGGGTAGCATCTTATAACTTCCTCCATTGGAGTCTCCTCTGGCTCACTCATTTGCAACATCTCTGGGTGTAGATCTTCCCATGCAAAATCCTCTACAGTTAGTCTTCCCCACCTAGGTACCTGTGCATATGAGGTATGTGCGTCAAATTCCAGCCATGCTCTTTTTATGGTTACTCCTTACTTAGTTCTCTCACTAGATGTCTCGTTCTCACACCACCAAACCTGTCTCAGTTCTACTCTCACTTTCACAGAGGGGTCAACTAATCTAAATCCTCGTACTCCTTCTCCTTCTACACGGTGTAGTTCCACTTCATTTGCGCTTTCGATTTTTCTGGCGCTACCAACTACCTTTCTTCGGTATGCTGTCAATTCATCCCTTATTATATTATGTAAATCCTTCTGCCAAGTAATAGTTCCAAGATTATCTGCACCCCAGCGAGTTAGACTACTTAAGTCTCTATTTAAATGGAACAATACTGAGTCCCCTGCTGGGCCTATTCCGCACACCCGCTTTAACACTCTTTGCCAATTTATTTGCAGCCACTCCCTACTTAATTCCCCAAATTCTGGTGGGTCAACCCCTACACATACTGCAGTTGCTAACTTACCAAATGCCACCTCCTTGCCCTGACTCGTTCAAACCTTCATCTCTCCCAGCCAGGTATTTTCTAACCAAAAGTGAGTGCAGTGTCCTTGGGTTACAAAATCTAAGTCTTAAGTGTCGGATTCTTTTTGTAGGATTTCCCGCACGCGGGTCAGTGCCATTCACTCATCTATGCCCACTCCCTGTCCTTTCCTTGTGTTGTGTAATTAGCTCCTTCCTTTTCACTATTATTTCTAATATGTGTTAAAATGTACTTAATTATTACCCAAACAGTGCTTGTTCCAAACATGACATATGTTATTAACCATAACACAACCACCAATTGTAAAAAGCCACTGTTAGTCATTGTACCCCCATACCTCTTGTCTCCTCAAGGTGTTACCTCCTTCCGTTTAGAGTTGGTTGGCTATCCGGATTGTGAGTTATATAATCCTGTTTCGTGTGCGAAGTCCTTTCTTGTGTCCTGGTTGTCAGTCACTCAAGGCACTGGATACTGTTGTTCTCCTGTGTACACAAATTGCACACTCCACACTTTCATTATTTACTTTTCATGCTTCACTTGTTTAAGCAGTATATACTGCTTCACCCCTTTGTCCTCGGCACACATGTCCATGCGCCTCCTATTTGCCTTGTCACGTATAGTTATTATTTCCTCCACTGACTATCACACTTTAACTGGGTGTGTGGCTTCATGCCACACTTGGTTAATTCTGTGTTGGCTACGGTGTCTGTGCATCTTATGCACCTAGTGCTACACCCTGTATGTTCTATGCATACTTATGACTTATAAACATGGACTACTAAAGAGGTGCTTCTCCTTTGCTGTCCAAACATATACTGAGCTCATGGGCATGTGTACCAAGGCCCCCTATCACCACCACATGACCCATAACACAAGTGGAATAGTGGTGGGGGGAGTCACTGATGATGCCCAGCCCCTTTTTCTCTTGGCTGGTCCCTTCTCCACTCCGTCACCTTACTCCATCCCTTCCTCAATTCCTTCCCACGCACAAAACCCTCTTACTGCTTTCCCTGGCGTCAACCACTTCACATCTTCCCATGTGAACTGTCTTTTCTCCCATACTACACTGATTATGTATTGCCTTCTCTCAAGCAAATCTTGCTGTTCCATTGTCTTTTTCTCATGTGAACGAACCACTTTTACTGCCTCTCCCATGTGAACCACCCTGTTTCCTGCTTCACAATGATCCTTAATTGTTCTTCAGTTTGTACCTGGGTCCTTATTTTTTGTTAAGCACCATTCTTGTAAACACTCTGAATTATATATATATATATATATGACTGGCAGGACATGAACACCCAGTATAGGGTTGCAATCAAATTATATATACATAGTTATATAGTCATTTAAAAGAAGAATGTACTCTTTGAAACTTCAACACGGTGCTCCTCCCGACTTTCGAAATGCCCCCCCTGTCTGTGCATTCTAGATCCGGGCCTGCAGGGAATACCTCAAAAACCTCGCGACTGTCTGCAAAATATTACCACTCGCTTACAACTGCATGAAACAAACGCTGGAAAGCTATCAATAGTGGGGTTATCATATCAGATCTGCAGTACAAGGGCATTGACTATCCTACATAAACACACAAACTGAAATACCTTTTAAATTGTCACGCTGTCCAGTCAAACATGTTGTAGGTAATAGTGGTGGAGCTTTTATGTTCTTAATAGGAAGAAGCAAGATATCGCTTTAGATTTCTTCGTCGGAGTCTTAATGCAAGAAGAGCCTCAATCGGTCTTCTGTCGACCACTCGAGCAAAAAAAAAAATAGTAACCTCGTTCTTGTCATTCAGTGTTTCCTACTTGGTCTGGTAAATCTAGTCAACAAGCCACTAGGCAAAACTGAGGTCCATAAGTCACTACATTTAATAATTTATTTACCCGATGTAGGCAAATTGACTGTTGGCAAAGAGGTAGAGTTTATCATAACTTTATGGAAGGGGTTAAAACGCGTTCGTTTTTCTTGTACCGGGAGTGAATAAAGGCTTTGACAATGATCAGCCTACATGATTTAGAACGATGTCAAATATTCCACTGGCCTTATCAAAGTGTCAAGTTGCACTATAGGTGCAGTGCTGCTTTCTAAACAACGTTTAAAGTAAGGAAATAAAACCAGAGAAGCACATATTGTGTTTACTAAAGTGAGAGATAGGGAAACATGGCTATGTGCACCTAAAGACATTGGCCAAGTGCATTTAAAGACGGGGCTTCCCGCTCCCGCGCTGAATACGCTGACATGTCCGGTGTGAATGGTCATACGCTCAGAATACGCCCACGCGCTGAATACGCTCAAGGCGGTGTGAATGAGCCCTTAGTGGGTTTTTGTTCAAGTGCAACTGGAATTCCCCTCTTGTACGGGACTGACTTCCTTTTTCCTGCTTTGAAACCAGGAGGCTATTGTTAGAGGGGTCTCTAAACGTTACCATAGGAAAAGCAGGAGCTGGAGCATCTCCGGGGTTGCCTTGGTTACCCTTTACATAAACACAGACACACACACACCTCACGACTGCTTCCTCTAGACTGTAACTGACAGTGCAAAATCTCATTTTGCTCAATGTCTGATCTGTTAGCAAACCGCACAGCATGGGTATGCCACAGAGCCACCAGGTAAGCAAAGGCAATAGGTGTGGATAACAGATCACACTCTGCTTACTCACCTGCTTGACGTAAATGTTTTGTTGCTTCCTCAAATGCTCCTCTTTTTTTAGGTTTTATGGCAGTTGACAACCAAGTTTAATGGAGCATTACTGTCACTTTATGGGTCCATGTCACAGAAGCCAAATAGGAGAAAGTAGCAAGGCAGGCATAGGTGTTACTGATGAACGTGCCAAAGCATCTGTACAGTTGGCCAGTCAGAACATAATTTAATAAATGTCATTGTCAACAACTGTGCTTGCTTTGGTACTAACTGAAAATTTGGCTGCAGTGAGATGGGTCCAAAGAGGGTCAACAATTGTGTTTGGACTCCAGATGGACATGGTGAGAATGCTATTCTGTTATCGTTCTCATTTGTCTCGTCCACAGTCTTCCGTTATGTCTGGGCCGACCTGGCTGCCTCCAAAAACTTTAGGTAGCCCTGAGAGAGCTGCTCCCCCCATGTCGCAAGGCGGACCATCCTTCTACAGGGCCCAGAAGAATGCCTTGGCGGACCCCAGGTCCAAATACGGTGCCTACGAGCATAATGGGGGCACAGGGGCGCCCTCTAGGTACTTTGCCACTGGGCCCACAGGTGAGTGACCTAAATATAGATCGTAAGTATATATGTATATGATTTTAATCCCTGGGGGAAATTCGGTCTCTGCATTTTACCCATCCAGAAACTAGTGACACACACAGTGCAGAGCGAGTGAATGCAGCCTAACCCGGAGCTTTGGGCAGCCTACTTTTGCAGCATCAGGGAAGCAGTGAGGGGTTAAGTACCCTCCTCAGCCATGGATGTGGACATGGTAGAGGGATGTTCAAGCACTTCCTGTGCCCACATCTTCCTTACTGGTCACAGACAGAGACTGTGTTACGTTATAGTAACAGTTAGCATGTCTACATTCTAACAGTTTGTCTGTCGCTGCTCTCCATGATTTGTCTGCCCATGTCAGGTTGGCATAGACACCATGGTCAACAGCTGAGGTCATGTTTGAGTGTTTGCCAGGGTCCTTCAAATGGCATTCACTTGACAACCATGTTTGTGTTTTGTCATGTGGCATGTTGACTCCATCTCCTCATTCGGCTTGCATGAAAGGACAGCTCACTGGTTTGACATAACATCAAACAAGATAGGATGAGATTTGCTGGCAGTTACATAGGCAGACTGTAAGGACAACCATCAGATTAGAAAGCAGCTGACCCAATCTCATCCAAATGTCAGGTATTAAAACCTTGTGGGGGCAAAAAAGTTAAGCCAGCTGCTTTCTGACAATGGCTGAAGTCTTGCCCGATCTTGTTTGGTGTGATGTCAAGCCAGCCGTAACACAAAAATTGTAAGAACCCATTCTCTTGACAACCATGTTTGTGTTCCATCAGATGGCATGATGCAACATCCAGAAGAGCCAGGCTCTGCCGCCTTCCGCCCCCTGTCTCCTAAATCTGCAGACCATTATTACACCCCGTCCCATCCTCACCTGCCAGGCTATGACCATCAGGTGGGTCAGATGTATCAAACATCCCTACAGATTATAATAACTTTATTTAACTAGGTCAGTCTTGGATAGTTAGTTGTAATATAAAATCTCTTTCAAGAGACAGACCTGGCAAAGATAGCATAATAATTACTTTAAATAAACATTTAACATTTACAAAACAAACACAAAGAGGCAAAGACATCTCAAAGTACACTCCAGTGCAAAGAGAACTGAAAGTGTAGTTCATTGAAAGATTTGCAAGTATGGATGGACTCATGTTGTATGGCTTTATACATAAACTTTAAAATCATGCAGTGAAATCATGTAGTCATGTAACTAGTCCAGCTGGAGTTTGTCTTCATGTTAAGATGCTATGCTTAGCTTCAAAGAAAGCTGGAAATATTAGCAGTCAAAAAAACCGTACTATTTTTCACTATTTTTGCATGTGGAGAAGATAGAACTGAACTGTGAAACTGTGGCAGTCACCTCTACAAATCAAGGCATTTATTGTCTGTTAAGTGTTCTGATTCAATGTCTTCTGTTGTGTCTGATGTAGATGTGTGTTGATTGTTTTTCAGGGTCGAAGGTCCAGAGAAGCACCACTCCAATATAGATGCTGAAATAGACTCCCTGACCTGCATGCTAGCTGATTTGGACAGCCATCCACACAGCTCAAGCACGCAGGTCACCATCATTACTGTCATCAGAGATTGTGCATGGGAAATAACAATATAACATACATACATATATATGTATATGTATATGTATATGTATAACATACATATATATGTATATATTATTTGATTGCAACCCTATACTGGGTGTTCATGTCCTGCCAGTCATACATTAAAAGAAGAATGTACTTTTTGAAACTTCAACACTGTGCCCCTCCCGACTTTCGAAATGCCCCCCCTGTCTGTGCATTCTAGATCCGGGCCTGGCTGTGCTGCTGTTGTTATGGCGGGCGCAAGTGATCAAATGGCACAATCTTGCATAACAATATAACATACATACATATATATGTATATGTATATGTATGTATAACATACATATATATGTATATATTATTTGATTGCAACCCTATACTGGGTGTTCATGTCCTGCCAGTCATACATTAAAAGAAGAATGTACTTTTTGAAACTTCAACACTGTGCCCCTCCCGACTTTCGAAATGCCCCCCCTGTCTGTGCATTCTAGATCCGGGCCTGGCTGTGCTGCTGTTGTTATGGCGGGCGCAAGTGATCAAATGGCACAATCTTGCATGACAAAACAGGATAGCAATGTCCTGAATCTCACTACAGTCGAATATTATACAGTAGTTCTAGCATTTTACTGATGAGATGGGCTGCTAATTCTTCCTAAATTTGCATAGGCCCACTCATGTTTCCCCCCTATCACCTAATTCAAATCAATGAGATATTAGGAGGTGACTGCAGGGCCTGTTGTACAGTATTTGTAATGAGATGAATAGTAAGAGCGTTTGAGGTGTGTGAAATATACAATGTGTACACGAATAAATGATGCATACACACTACTTATCTTCTATCTTCTTACAACTTGCACATGGAATATATACAAAGTAATAAATGGAGTACTAACTTGTCATTGTTGTCTCTACACAGGCCAGCACATCACATGCTTACTTTCAGCCACCTCTGTCAAGGGATGTTGCCTGCCAGACAGACCACCTGGAAACCTGCACTGTAGGCACACAGCTGTCCTTGAAGACACTTTAGAAGTGAAGGTATCTACTTCCCACCTTCAGTATATTCACTTTTTGTGTAGTTACAAAACTGGTATTTCTCTTTTCCTGTGTTGTGTGTTGTTTCCTTAGACCTGCCTCGGTAAAGTATCTTTTTGTCTCAGGTGTACAAGCACCAAAAGATTTTGGTGTTGGGACGTCCAGTGTGGACCCTTTAATAATAAATAATAATACATATGTTTTATATAGCGCTTTTCATGACACTCAAAGACGCTTTACAAAGGACAGTACAGAACACACAGTATTGGGACATACAGTACATAAGGACAGTACAGACGCACAATAATGGGACATACATTACATACAGTACATAGAAACAGTGAAAACAGTGAGAACATGCAGTATTGGAGAAATTAACAGAGGTAAGGAGAGACATCAGGACAGGGAGGATACAAAGGGGAACAGCAGATTAGGGCGAAGGAAACTGGTGATGTTGGTGGTACTGGGAAAGAAGACTCAGGTGTAATAAGTGGTACTGTATGAAAGAGGTGGGTCTTGAGGTTCAGTTTGAAAGATGGTAGTGAGTCAGATTCTCGGATGGCTAGGGGGAGGGAGTTCCAGAGGGTGGGGGCGGCGATGGCGAAGGCTCTGTCCCCCAGGGTGCGGTACTTGGTTTTGATGATGGGAGTGAGGAGGTTGGCATCCGAGGAGCGTAGACGGCGAGGGGGGGAGTGGCGGTGTAGGAGATCGGTGAGATATGGGGGGGCAAGGTTATTGAGGGCTTTGTAGGTGATGAGGAGAATCTTGAACTGTATACGTTGTTTGATGGGAAGCCAGTGGAGTTTGCGGAGGATGGGGGTGATGTGTTCTCTGGATGGGGAGCGGGTAAGCAGTCGGGCAACAGAGTTTTGGACATATTGCAATTTTTGAAGAACATTTGAGGGGAGGCCATATAGGATGCTATTGCAGTAGTCGAGTCTGGAGGTGATGAAAGCATGGATTAGTGTTTCAGCAGCTGATGGTGAAAGGGTGGGTCGGAGGCGTGCTATCTTTCGGAGGTGGAAAAAAGATGTTTTGGTGATGTGGTTTATGTGTGGCTTGAAAGAGAGTGCGGGGTCCATATAGAGTCCTAGGTTTCTCACCAGAGCGGAGGGGGTGACAGAGTGACCATCGATGGAGAGTGAGAAATTCTGGAAGGTGTGGAGCATGGATTTTGGACCAAAGATGATTATTTCCGTTTTATTGCTATTGAGCTTGAGGAAGTTTTGGCTCATCCAGATTTTTATGTCGGTGATGCAGTTGGTGAGGGAGTGGAGTGGAGTGATGGTTTTGGTGTTTATGTAAAGCTGAGTGTCATCTGCATAGCAGTGAAAGTTGAGTCCATGGCGGCGGATGATATGGCCAAGTGGGAGTATGGAGAGGATGAAGAGGACAGGGCCCAGAACAGAGCCTTGTGGGACTCCGTGTCGGACAGGGGTGGTGGAGGATGTGTGGTTGTTGATGTTAATGTAGTGGGATCTGCTGGAGAGGTATGAGTTGAACCAGGAGAGGGCGGTGCCGGTGATGCCAATGGAGTGCAGACGGTTGAGGAGAATGGAGTGGTTGACTGTATCAAAGGCAGCACTGAGGTCGAGGAGGAGGAGGATGGTGATGGTTCCAGAGTCAGAGGAGAGTAGGAGGTCGTTGGTTACCTTGAGAAGAGCTGTTTCGGTGCTATTGTGGGTTCTGAAGCCAGATTGGAATGTTTCATATAGTTTGTTGATGAGGAGATGTTGATTTAATTGTGCTGCGACAGCTCTTTCAAGTAGTTTTGAGAGCAATGTGAGGTTGGAGATGGGTCTGAAGTTATTGGGGTCATCGGGGTCAGGGCCAGGTTTTTTAAGGAGAGGGGTGATGGCAGCAAGCTTGAGTGGTGAAGGGACCGTTCCAGTGATGAGGGAGGAGTTGATGGTGTCGGTGATGAGTGGAGCGAGGGGGGTGAGGCAGGCTTTGACGAGATCAGATGGCATGGGATCCAGGGGGGAGGTGGATGACTTCATGGTGGAGAATATTTTGAACAGATCTGCTGTTGTTATGGGTTTGAAGTGAGAAAGCCGATGAATAGAGGGGGAGGCAAGTGGGGGTCCTGGGACTGGGGTGTTGGCAGAGGAGGATGCAAGCTGATTATGGATGGTGTCTATCTTTGAGGTGAAAATTTGTTCCTGTCATCAACACCTGTAAGAAGACCACCCAAAAGACCTCGTCTAGACCGCGAGGAAGAGCTGGAGGATGATCCATTGGAGGGCAGCTCGCTATTGGAGGCTTCAATGGAACAGGAATCTATGTATGATCCTGCCAACACCGCAACATCGCTAGACTCTACACTACAGTCGTAAGTTACTCTGTATGAAGATACATGTATGACTGTCATACTTTTCCATGCCCAATTTTAATCATTTTTATTAATTGACTGCCATTCTAACATACGTAATTTCAGTAAGACTGTTGTTTATAGCATTACTTTTAGGATTGTGTATGTGCTTAAAGATTATTAAACCAGCTGCAAAAAGGTGGATGGTTTAAAGTACAATCCAGGTAAAAGCCACGTCTGTTTAACTCAAAGTAAGTTTTCCTCGGTTTGTGGTTTCATATAGGGAAGATTCATCCACTCCCACCCATAGCAGCAACAAGTACATAGTGTACTAGAGCTGCATCATGGAGTTGTTCAGCGTATGTCCAGTCTGCACGCGGGTATGTGACGTGAGGACCCAAAGGCTGGGGACATTCCTCTCTGTGAAGCAGCAGTGCCCCCATTGTACATACACAAGACACTGGAATAGCCAGCCTATCCTTGGGAGCACGCCAGCTGGAAATCTGCACCTTTCTGCCGCTGTGTACCTAAATGGTGCATCCTTCATACAAATTGAAAAGGTATTGCAATGACCCTGTCCACCTGTGTGTCTGTCTGTGTGTGTGTGTCGGTCCACCCATCCTGCCCACAGCGTTACCTTTATGGGGACCAGGTTGCTATGCCTGTTTTCTCTTCATTGGAATCAGATAACATGTATTACTTGTTTTACTTATCCCCCCTCACCAACAGATCTTCAATGCAATGAAGCTGCAGTTGTTTCGTTATGAAACCTTTCGCCGCCATGCCAGAGCTTTCATTGAACCGGCAGTTATCCACCACTGGAAAGTGACACGTGATGCAACTCTGCAGGAAAAAGTGATCCTCGGTGGTGATATGAGAGCAGACTCTCCAGGTATTGATACTTTACTAAAATGGTGTAGTTTAAACAGAAATAAAATATTGTTTGAGGTAAAAAGGAGTGACCTAAATAAATTGGCAGACTAGTGATTGACTAATGTCACTCTTGAACAAAACAGGCCACTCTGCAAAGTATGGGAGTTATACAATGATGGATCTACGTACTAACACCATTGTGGACATTCAGTTGGTTCAGGTGAGTGGTCAAAATTAGTTTTGTAAAGGGGTTGTTGGTATTACTTTCAAAATCAGAGTCTATAATGCAATTTCTATGAATATATTGTTTTTCTGTGTTAACAGAGCAACGAGGTTGGTGGCAGCAACAACATGGAGAAAGAGGGCCTGACGAGAAGTCTGTCATTACTGGAGTCGTGTGGCGTCAACATTGACTGCATTGTCACTGATCGTCATCCACAAGTACAGAAGTTCCTCAGGGAGAGAAACATAACCCATTACTACGATGTCTGGCACTTTGCAAAAGGTATATTGTCATTGCTATCCTCAGCCTTTTCCTTTCTTTGAGTTGGTAGTGATGTCATTTTGGTAAGAAGGACCAGATGATTGTTTAGTCTTTGTCCAGAATTAGACTGAGGTTTAGCAGTATAGAGTAATACAATACAATGGAGTAATTAGTCAGTTTAAGTAGTTTAATTAAGTGCAGTGTATTTTTCTTTTCATTGTAGGAATTTCAAAGAAACTGGAAGCAATCAGTAAACAGAAAGACTGTGAAAAACTAAAGAAGTGGATGAAAAGCATAAACAACCACATCTACTGGACGGCAGCAGGCTCCACCTCCGGGCCAGAGAGAATTGCGAAGTGGGCTGCAATTCTGAACCATGTCAGAGATGTCCATACACATGAGGATCCTCTTTACCCCAAGTGCGAGCATGCTATCCGCAAGACAACAGACAAGAGTAAATGGCTCCAAGCAGGTATTTTACCACTATACAGGCTACATGTCAAAACAGTAAACAAACAAGCGCAATCAGAGATAGCAACCATCCATCCAGTCTCCATAAGGGCAACGCTGCGGCAATATGGGCGGACAGACAGACACACACACACACAGACGGACAGGGTCATTGCAATACCTAGTCAATCCCTCCGGGGACCAGGTAATAATTACAATGTAGTAATGTATCGTGTAGTATTTTGATTCAAAATTATGATTACACTATAAAATTCTACTTAGACTGTAACATTCAATCATGCCCCGTCTGACCTGACTATGTCAAAGTTAAATAAACTAAGAGACCCTAACCCAACAGTAGTTGTATATTGAAGATAAACACCATGTGTGATTACCCGGATGTTTGGACCTGCACAGGGGAAAGCAGACGACAGCCATTAATGTTAGAATGGGGGAACAAAGGTCATGGTATTTTCCTACTGTCTGCAGGAACTTAGTTTTCTACAAGTTGGAGAAGGCCATGACAAACAAAAGAACTCTGAAGGATGTTGCAAAACTGAGCCCCCACCACCAAACCTCGTCTTTGGAGGCTTTCCATGCCGTCATCCTTCATTTTGCCCCTAAGAATGTTGTCTTTCCCTTTATTGGAATGCTGTGCAGGTAAGAAGAAGTTTGTTGACTCAGTACTTTTGGAAATTGTAATCTAAAATATGTCATTATTTACACATTTTGTTTTGTACTTCCAGACTCTACCTGGCTGCTATGCATTACAATGAAAATGCGAACCGACCACAGGCCCAAACGGCAGAAGGTGTACCACTCTTCAAAATCTCCTTTCCAAAGTCTAGGAAGGGAGAGTGCAGAGTGAAACCTCAGAAGACACAGCCAACCTTTGGTAAGAGTTCAAAATAATTCAAACAACACATATTTTGGAATTCTAAAATTTATTTGTCTTGATGAAAATCAAATAACAAAACACAAATACAATAAATACAATAACCAATAAATACAAACCTAACCAATGAAATAGAAAAAAAGGGTTTGTGCTTTTGTTTATGATCAAGGTTATGTTACTGTCCTGATGGACCTCATTTTTGAGGAAGTCTTGGTCAACTCTACGCCATACACTGATGCGCTGTTGACCATCCATGTCCCAGAGGACCTATCCGCACAGTTTGAGAAGCCAGACAAGGAGGAGGTCATTGCCAACTTTGTGTCAAGTTTCACACGGGGTGCAGTTTAAAGCCCTCGTAGTGTCCTTCCTCATCAGGAAACTCTGAGTGGATGCGTAGGACCACGCACGCTGGATTAACAACCCGGATTTTGCGTCCCAAGAAACCCCAGCACCAGCTCACAAATGACCTATAGGAGAGATACCTGTAGAGGCTGGACAATCGATAGAACTGATATTTAGTCTTGCAGAGATTAGCACTGATTTGTGTTATTGTTCTGTAAATATTCCTATGCTCCTATGGATCATCTTCAATGCTTGTGTTGTAACAAGGTTTTTCTGTCCTGTGATGTAAATAAATCTTTCCACTGTCTTTCCACTGTCTACACATTGAATGAAAAGGCAAAAGGCTCTACATTTCTGGGTAGAATTAACTGTCAACACTTTATTTATTCTTTTATTAACTTCTGTAAAGAAAAAAACGTACCAGTGTATTCCTCTTAGACGTAAAGGACCGTAGTCAGCTCGGTAGAGTACACGTTGAGGCAGACAGGCTCCAATCCAGGATGGTCCACCACACATGTGAGCTGTCCCTCGACCTCTCAAAGTCTTCTAGTAACCTAATTAGGATTAGAAATGGTAAGTGTCATTTTAGGCATAAGTAGTTGTCAAATGAAGATACAAAGTTGTTTTCAATCTAGAATACTACCTGAGGTATCTCCAAGCAGCAAATATTCTCAGCTTCTGAGGGCATGGTGTCACAATTGCCACAGTGGCACCTATCCAAAACAAATATAGGTAGAGTAATGGTAAATCTTCAGGTAAATACAAAGTAATACAGACAAAGTAATATGACAGATTTTTTCCAGTTGACTGTGTAGTTGGAGACTTTAGAGAAGTGATCGATAACATTGAAGGTTTCTTGAAGTGAGGCACGGAGGAGATTGTTGATATAGTAACAGATCATCGGCATAGAGACTGACCTTGTGTTCTGAATTGGAATTTTGGATGCCATGAATTTTGCTATTCTGCCGTATTGCTGCTGCTAGTGGCTCAATAAATATGGCGAATAGGGATGGAGAGAGTGGGCATCCTTGTCTGGTACCCTGGTGCAGTGTGAAGCTTTGTGAAGTGATCCCATTGGTGACAACAGTGGCTGTAGTTGTGGTGTATAGTGTCCTTATCCAATGGATGAACGATTCTCCAAAGCCAAATCTGTGGAGGGTTGTGAGAAGGAAGGACCAATTAACCTTGTCAAAAGCTTTTTCGGCATCCAGTGACACAATAATGGTGTTATTCTGTTGTTTTTGTGAGATGTCGATTAAGTTGAAGAGTCTACGGATGTTGTCGGCGGCGTGTCTGCACTTAATGAATCCTGTCTGGTCTGGGTGAATTAATGTAGGCATAACGGTTTCTATTCTTGTTGCTAGTGTTTTAGTGATAATTTTGAGATCTGTGTGTGGGTTGGGTCTTTGTTGGGCTTCAGTAGGAGGGTGATGACAGCTGTGTTAATATGCTTTGGTATTGCTGAAGTGTTTTTAATGTCAGTAATTAATCGAATGAATAATGGTGATAGAATATCCCAAAAATGCTTGTAAAATTCTGCCGGTAGTCCATCGGGTCCGGGTGATTTGTTATTGGGCATGTTTTGTAGGGCTTTGAAGAGTTCTTCCACTGTAATAGGTTGATCTAACAAGTATGATTGTTGTGTAGATAATGAAGGGAGGTGGACAGAGTTGAGGAAACAGTTTATTTCAGATTGAGTGGGTTGGTTACCAGCAGAGTATAAGTCGCTGTAGAAGTTTTTGAAGATGTTGTTTATCTCAAGAGGATCCTGGGTTGGTTTGCCAGAGTGATCAAGGATTGAAGGAATAACTGATTTTTCTTTCTTGTGTTGTAACATATTTGCTAAAAATTTCCCTGTTTTATTGCCAAATTTTGTTATATTTAAGTTGCTGGATGCAGAAATCAGTTTTCTGTTGAATGATACTGTCCAATTGTCTTTGTAAATGTTTTAATTCAGTTTGAATGTCATCTGAGGGATTGTGAGTTCAGTTCTAGTGTGTTTTCCAGTTCCTGTTGCTGTTTTTTTTGTGTGAAGAGTATGATATGATTATACCTCTGATAACAGTTTTACCTGTTTCCCAGAGTGTTGATGGGGAGATCTCTGGAGAATCGTTCATCTCCAGAAAGGATGCCCACTCTCTTCTAATTAAGGTGGTGAAATCTTTGTCTTCTAGGAGTGATGTGTTTAGGCACCATCTAGTAGAAGATTTGTAAACTGGTTGCAAGGATAAAGATAAGGAAACAGGGGCATGGTCGCTGATGACAATAGTGTTCATCGTGTTTTCGGAGATTTGCTGGATGAGGGAGTTGCTGACCAGAAAGAAGTCTATTCTTGAGGAGGACTGGTGAACCGAGGATATGTATGAGTATTCTTTTAGAGAAGGGTTCCTTGCTCTCCAAACATCGCTAAGACCATAATCAGTCATGTATTGTTTAATTACTTCAGATGAGTGCCAGATCCGTGGGTTGCTAGAACGATCCAGCGAGGGGTTAATAACAGTGTTAAAATCTCCGGCTAATATGAGATTTGAGGAATTGAGAAGTA
The DNA here is from genome assembly GCA_027475355.1 of Coilia nasus. NCBI lineage: Eukaryota > Metazoa > Chordata > Actinopteri > Clupeiformes > Engraulidae > Coilia > Coilia nasus. Next base: position 27,702,071 of record CM050200.1, read on the forward strand.
AGAAGAGATTATTGGAAAAAGAAGGATCATCATTATTTGGGCCATAAATGTTAGGTAACGTGAGAGTAATACGACTGATTGTAATATTGATGATGATAAATCTTCCATTTGGGTCAGAGACTGATGAATTGAGAGTGAACGGGATGTTTTTTTTGATCAGAATTGAAACTCCTCTTTGTTTACTATTGAAGGTGGAGGAAAATATTTTGTCAAAATGCTTGAGTTTGAGAGATGGGAGTTCGGCCTGAGTTAAATGTGTTTCTTGTAAGAAGCATACATCAGCTTTCAATTTTGTGAGGTGGTTGATCACTTTGATTCTTTTGAACTGGGTGTGAAATCCACGTATGTTCCATGATATCAGTTTAAGAGGGTGCATAAGTGTGTGTTAGACCTACTAAGTTTGGGTTATGTGTGAGAGGACTGAAGGGGGGAAGGGATGAGGCAGATTGAGGGTTGGGGGGGGGGGGGGAGAAAATGCTGTGTGTGTGTGTGTGTGTGTGTGTGTGTGTGTGTGTGTGTGTGTGTGTGTGTGTGTGTGTGAACACTTATGAGTATAAATGTGTATGTCGAAGGGCTCAGTTCCAGATTATCAAAAGAAAAGGGAAAAACAAAACAAAACAATGCAGTGTGGGACAAGGATGTGGGCCTGAATCTGCATATACCAGAGTTAAGGACTGCACAGAGATGAATAAGCATTACATAAAGACATTGAACACATAGTAACATATAGTAACATTTAGTGCACAAAACATATAGTGACATACAAACATCAAACATATAGAGAGATCTAGAGAGAGTGGAGATATTGAGGGAGGAAATGTAGAGAGCAAGAGAGAGTGGTAGAGAAAAAGAGAGAAAGTGCACAAACTGTGCTTCCAGATTTGATGGTTCAACAAGTAAGTAACAGAGAGAGCAGGAGTAATATAAAGTTCCATCAGTGTGTGTTGCTGGCAGGTAGGGGCTAGGGAGGTCTACAGCCATGTGGTGATATTCCTGTCACAAAATAACGTTCCATCAACGTAAAGTTTATCCACTGATAGCGTGGCGCGCTTCCCATTCGCTCTGAAGTCTTTCATGATAGGGATGAGTATTTTCCTCCGCTGGTTAATTTCTTTGGGGAATTGATCGTTTATCCCAAATGTTGTCCCTTTTAGCAGCTTGCCTCTACTTTTAATCATTTCTTTATGTTTGTAGTGCTCAAATTTTGCTACCATAGGAGCCGGGGTGTTCGTGTTATTGACTTGAGGGGTGAGACGATGAACACGATGGAATGTTATTTGATGCACGGTTTCTTTGGAGAGTTGCAGCTATGTTTCCATTAAGTCTTTCAAAGCTTCCTCTGGGTTGTCAGGATTTATTGCAGGTATGCCAGAGAATATTAGATTGTCGCGCATGCTGCGGCACTGAAGATCAAGCAGAGTGGTTTTGATGGATTTGTTTTCGTCGGAAAGGTGTGTTACTTGGGCAGATAGCGTTTTAACAGTTCCTTTAAGTTCGTTGTTTTCTTGTACTAGCGATTCAATCTGTGATTGTGAAAATTCAAGACTGGCTTTGAGTTCCCTGATGTCATCACGTAGAAGTTCAAGTACAGACAGTTTTGAATTGATGGATTCGAGTACACTGACCTCAGCTGTTATGACGAGACCATCGTCGGTTTCCGTGGACCAGTCCCGTTTGGCTTTCTTTCTTTCTTGGGTTGTCATGGTGTCCAGTTTGTAAAAATAGTTGTCGATGAACGTGAAGAGGTTATCCAGAGTTGACGGAGGTGAGTTATCCGACGAAAGAAATGAGATTGTCGATAAATCCAGATGAGGTATTGAGCTGAGTTGTTTGTTTGAAAATTCAGTGCGCCGCCATGTTGAATCTTATTCGCAGTGTCGCGATAGTCTCAGCCCTCCATCCCCAGGTCCCTATTATAAAACCAGCTCATAACAATTGTACATGGAAGGTCAAGTAAGATAATAATTCCAATAACTGAAGTTACACTTGCACATGGTTTTCATTTTCGGGTTGGTTAATTGAATACAACTTACATTATGATTTCTAGAGGAAATTAAATTACTGACTGCCACTGACAATGCCAGACTTCTGCGCAGCCTTTGGTTGCTCAAACCGGCACTGTCTGGAAAGTAGGGTACGCGGGATCACCTTTCACCAGTAAGATCACACATCATCAATCATTTTTAAGGATAATCGTTAGCGTTATTTATTGAAATATAATGTCCAATACAGTTCCTGATATGAGCAGCCGGGCAAGGACAACAGCATCAGCCCCATTCGTATCCAGTTCATATACATTTACAAATAAATTCTTGCTTGAACTTGAGCACTGGGTCTCTGCTGTCTTTATTCATTGTAAATTTGTGTGCCAGTATTATTTGTCCCTTCGGGGTGGCGTAATCTGGGTCTGCGGTTGCGCCCGGTTACAATTAGTATTGGCCTACTGGAATATTTTCGCCAAGCTATGAGTAGCATATTTTTAAAACATAACATGATTATTCATCATTAATATCATAAATGCATACTAACGTTTGTTTTTTGTATATAACAAATCAATCTGTTTCAATATCGAGTGAAATTTGAGGAAAGTACATTTGAAAAGTACATATCCCTACCAACGCAATGTAATGGGTAAGCCCGCTGTCTGAAGTAAGATGGCCACCATGTGCGGATGTTCGACTTCGTTGACGGGCAACGGGAACGAGGAATCTAGTCTTCTATGTAAATCTATGGCTATACCTGCCAGTGGTAAATTAGTCTCGTGGTGGAGTTTATCAATAGTATTGGCAGATGACGTCAAAACGCTATTAAAAGTTATGGATTTATAACAATTAGGCTCGTTCGAGATTCGAGCTCATACGTCTGCGTCTGTCTACATACGTCAACGAGAATTGCTGGTCACAGCAGGGGTGGGCATTAAATGCGGAAAATAAAGTCAAACACAAATCTTACACGAGACTGGGCTCACGCCTCCTCGATCTCCGTAGCAGATGACACACAAGTCATGTGTGGAGAGGGAGGGCGGGGATTGTAGTCCTCTACAGTGTGGTTGTAGTGGGGTGCACTGAGAGTTCAATTCAAGTCGAGTCTTTCTTATTTTTTAGATTAACATTGGAACAAAACGAGTTTCCCCAAAGTGCTCCACAACACACACATGAAAACTAAGAAAGCAAAACCATAAAACAAAGACCATAAGTAGGTATATAACACGGACAATGAAATAGAAATTAGGTTAATAATTAAATAAATATAAGGCCGGGCTTGTCAGCGTCAGATAAATGCATCAAAACAATCAGAACAACGTAAAAATAGAGAGAAGAGATTTGTCTTCAAACTGGAGTAAAATAACGTAGGCTACATTTTTGAATGACAAGTTGAGTGGGGGAGCACCGGACAATGCACCTGCACAGACGTCGGTGAACTTTTAACCAACCACGGCAAAGTAGCGTCACCAAGGAGGCGTTAGCTAGCCGCTTGCAGTTGTGTGGAGGCAACTGCAAAGGTCTGTAGGATTTGTCTGTAAGCGTCATGCTCCCGCGAGTTTTCGGGTCATGTGTCATGGTCGCATTGTTGTGACAACCTCACACATTTTGGGCATGTCGGACACAATTTCAACAAAGATTCTCCGTCATGGCATGTCAACAAAAAAGATAGCCATCCAATCAAAACGGCTTTCCCTGCTTTTCCTCCGTTGCTTTCATGCTTCACACACTGAAGTGAGAACAACAGCCCACTATGGACAATGATAGTTCTACCGAAGTACGAGTGCTTCGAGAAACGGTCGGGTTTCGCCACTTTGGTAGTAGTAACTTCGGTAGAACTATGGTAGTAGAATGCTAACCTAGGAAGTTGTTCGAGAAACGCACCCCAGTTTTTCCAACACAATAACAACCCCTAACACACCTGTAAGATGACCAATGCCTTCCTGAAGAAGTTGAACGTGAAGGTAATGGAGTGGTCAAGTATGTCTGCAGACCTGAACCCTACTGAGCACCCGTGTGGAGATGAAGGAGCACCAGTGTGTAACATCTGCCAGGTCCATAATGTCATCATGGAGGAATGGAAAGGATCACAAAAACAACCTGTGCAGCTCTGATGCATTTCATATCAAGGCAGTGGTAGATAACAAGTGCTCACACCAAATATTAATGATTTTGACATCATTTGGACATGTTTACTGTGGGGTTTACTCACTTTTGTGGCCTGCTATGTATACAAAAATGTTTGTGTCCAAAGTTCTTTTCAGAGGCCAGTAAATTAATACTGCTACACAAGCTGTACACTGACTACTCAAAAACATATCAAAGTTTTATTTGTGTAGTATTGTCCCTTGAAAATATATTTTATGCTGAAATGTGAAGGGTGTACTCACTTTTGTGAGATACCGTAGTTCATCTGGTAGGCTATATATCTTTATATATATTTTTATATAGAGCAGCTGTATATTTGTTTTATACATCATTTGCTTGTTCATACTTATCATATTTATTCACTTATATGTATAGCACACCTGTATACTTGTTTATAGCACATCATATATTCTAATAGCTCTACTCTATACTTGTTTATAATATATCTGTTTATATCCCTCACATAGATTAACACCAAATTATTCCTACCTGTTCATATTGCCCTATTAATTTGTACAAAAATCACTACAAACTATCCTGTCTATATTGTAGGGGAGAGCGGGGTTGGTTGTCACATTTTTTGCTTTCATTTGAATCCCTCAAAAACGGTGTTATGAATAGATTCCCTTTCAATGTATAATGCTTAAAGTGTCAGGTAGGACTGGAGGGTCGTAAATCGCCTTAAATTCATTGTGTTCAAAAGATATGGGCTGCCAAATAGACACTGACAGCTTGTGACAACCAACCCCATCGCGGGGTTGGTTGTCACACACTATGGGGGTGGTTGTCACAATGTTATTTCAATGGGAGGAGGGGAAATGATAACATAAAAATATTTTTGAAAATTATGCAAAAAAGTGAAGTGAAATTTATTCAGAATGTAAGTATAACACACAGGCATTGGAAATATAAGTATAACACACAGGCATTGGGAATATCGACATTGGGAACATTGAAATAAAACATAGACTTGCTAAATACATATTATTTTATAGCATATTATTTAAATATACATGTTATGCACCAAAAGATAGATTAGAACAATTAGATAAGTAGGCCTATTGTTACTATTTAGATTTGTGTGTGTGTGTGTGTGTGTGTGTGTGTGTGTGTGTGTGTGTGTGTCAGAGAGTGAATACATATATGGCCATTGGTGGCACATGTGACAACTAACCCCAAATGTGACAACCATCCCCAACTGACCTTGTATGCTAGCAGTGACGCTAGCAGCCACAAGTTGTAGAATAACTAAGAAAAGACATATTGAAAATATAGCTCTGTTTTTATACTTTTTAATGGTAATAGTTTTTCTAAAGTCAACCCATTAGTTACAAAACTAGAAAAGAAAACTTAAAGTTCTGAAAATTTACATTTTGACTTGAAAAACCTTGTTTCAAACACTTGAATTGTCGATGTCGATCCCTAACACTAATTCTGAACATTTCTGTCAGCGACGTTGATCAGCGCCCGAGATATGATGTTGAGTGTGACAACCAACCCCGGTCTCCCCTATCGCACTTGCTGCTCCTTGCACTTGTGATTAGATGCTAAATCACATTTTGTTACCCTGTATTTATAATCCAATCTAATCTAATATAATAATGATATAATTATATTTTCTCTGAGACAATGATGATAATATATGAATGGCATGCGCCACCGTATGTTCCCTCAGCTCCGCTGCTTGGACACCTAAAAAGCAACTTTGTCAGGTTTCATGAGATGTGGTCAGTAGGGGGTGCTGTGAGTACACAATGGAAGAAATTTACTATCAAGACCAAAATATTTTTTTTCTTGAGGGCTCCACCATCAAACGTCCCTGGCTACTCCCACACCACATAGGTTCAAAATGGACTTGAGCAACATGAAACAAGCAACACAATACACCAAAATACATAAACCGTATAAAACAAATTACAAAACATGGATGATTTCAGAAAGATTGGAATGACGACGGAATCGGACGATAATGTCAAGTTTGATATATACGTAGTTTGTAAACGTGGCAACAAACTGTTATTGCTTGTTCCCACGAACTCACACTCGGGGAGGAATGCAGAGGGCGGTTGTAAATCATTCCCAGCTAGTTCTGACCACTGGATTCCAAGGTAGGCGCACAAGAGCCCCGGGCGTACAGTCAATTGCGCATACGTAAGCAACTGTATGGGAAAAGTTCGGATTGGATGACAAATCTATTCTCATCCTATAGATGTCACTCATTAGACATTTATTTTACCCCCCAAAACAGATCACGTCACCATGAACATTTTAAGTACTGCCATCTGGATGTTTTGCAGTTTCATATTTCACAAAATAGTCTTAATTGTAATTATGAATTTCGAGATATTTTATAAGGCATTTTCGTTTTCCTGCGCATTGTGTACAAGAAGGTTACTTGCACCGCCCATCTTTAGATGGGGGCCAACAAATGATGAACGTACAGGGAGTAGTCTGATCAAAACTTTTCTCCTAAACAGACAGCGAGTTAGCTTGCGGCGTGGGTTACCACACTTCTCTTTGCTTGCTCACGCTTTAAGAGGCATCTTTCTGACACTGGTATCATTTTGACAACTGCTGTTGAAACGCGCTGCGCCAGTTCTTAAAACAAAACAAGTGGCAGAATTAGCCTACACCACCGGATAAAACTGGTAAGATTATTTAAATTCATCGTCTGTAGTTATAATGCATGGTTTTAATGGCAGATTTCATTGCGTGTGCTCTAGTACTTTTTTCTACCCGTTGATAGGTTTATCATTCCCATTGGCATATTTTGCTTTTGTCAGATTTGTTTGAAAAAAGTAAATGCTGTTTTGTGGTTACAATGTTGTCCGTAAATCTTTATTTATTATTTCAATTCTGGGTTGCTTGTCTCACCTTGTAGGCCCATTGACTTAATATGTCAAAGCAATGGGTTTAGGTGAAGTATACTCGTTTATTCGTCTGATTTTTATAGATTCTATGCAAGAAGTACTGACCTTGGACATTTGTAATGTAGGAGACTCCCTCAAGGAACAATTCCCGGATTTAAAATCAGGAAATAGAGGGGAGTGGTATGAGACCTGAATATGTGCTAGTATGTGATTTGTTTTTCAAGGTGAACTTATTAAACTGGATAAGGAAAGGGTGTGTGTGTGTGTCAGTTTTTCTTTTTTTCCTGTTGTTTGCGTCAGAGATGATGAGAGTAGAGTACAGCCCTTAATATCAAAACCAGACCCTGTCTGAACTCCCCCAACTCAGTCTGAATTGTAACCATGTGTGTATAGCTCTCACTGAATCCACCTCCCATACACACACACAGACACACTTACTACATACACTTTTGTAATGTTGTTTCAGAAAGCTACATTTTGAAGTAAACATTGTCAGCTTTAATTAACATTATTTTGAAATGCTCAGTCCATCCCTTTCTCTTCCCTTTTTCTCGCTGTCAGAATCATGGCAGTGCAACATCAGGTAACCACAGTGACAACCACCTACAGCTCTGGCTCCTGGAGCACTGGGCTTTTTGACTGTTGTTCAGACATGGGAACATGTAAGTGCCTGAATCTGACTTCATGTTGAATGTTTCAGAACATCACATCCGAGCTCTAATTGTTTCTCAGTGTGTTTATAGTCTGTTGATATCCATAAATTCAGTAGCAGGGATGACAAATGTCGACCTTGCAGCATTTGTCAGTATGATTGTCACACATCCATTACAAGAACTTACAGCTTGCAACTAACAACTTACAACGTGTACATTTCCTAATCTGATAAACATTGTGTAGAGCTGTGATGAATATATACAAGGTGTAAGCCTGTAGCCACCAGTCTCCACCAACCGGCCTAGTATGTATTCTTTAAACATCAGTTGAAGGAACAATTCCTGGATTTAAAATCAGGAAATGAATGGAAAGGGGTATGAAACCTGAATATGTGCCAGTATGTGATTTCTTTTTTAAGGTGAACTGACTAAAGGGACACTGAAGGCCTTGTCCTTTGTTATACATAGGCAAATTCCATTGACAAGCTATTCAGATTTTGTATTAATGCATGAAACGTAACATATTTTCTCAAAGAAATTTGTTGGGAGACAAGGTAATGTGTCATGCGGGTGTGCCTACTTTTTCTAGTGAAATAGTGTGTGTGCAGAAGAGGCTGGTGGGTGGAGGAGAATATCATCCCTGTGCTGTGATTACTTGTTGTATTTGCCTGTGATATGATGCCACAATAGTGCAATTTGAGTATCAATAAATGGGCACTTGGGCATCAGTCAGGTTAACTATTACTTTAGCTGTTTTATATATGCCTGGTTGTACATCACAGCGGCTTCATCATGGTGCTTGCTGAATCATTTTCTGGTTGTCAAATATATCAAAGTTCTTTTGTGCAATACATTTTGGAGACACAAGTGGAAAGCCACTGCATCATAGTAGCTAATTCATGGTGCTTGGTAAATCATTTCCTGGTGTCGAATATATCACAGTCCTGTTGTGCAATACATTTTGGAGACACAAGTGGAAAGTTTTCCGAAACTAACTTGATCATGTCAGTCAATTTACAACCCACACCATTGTCAGGTGTACATATATAAAAATATATTGACTTCAATTCAAAGCATATTGAAAGTATATATAATATTCATGCAGAGAAGGCTGTCTTTGCTGTATGTGTAATTGGGTGTTGTGATGTGTGGGAAACAGTGTAAATAAATTAGGCCATGACAGTGTGAGAGGAAAAGCAGACTTGAGTGAGGATCCAGTGGGGAGAGGAGGGGCAGAAACAATGTGATTAGACAGACATATGAGTAGGGCTTTGGAGGGCTTTCAGGCCCTTTAGTACACACCAGGGAGAAAGAGAGAGAGAGCTAGAGAGAAAGCGAGAGAGTGGTAGAGGTAGAGACCCTTAATATGTTTTCATTTGGATATACAGTATTTTACATACTATTATTTATCTGTTATTTTCATTATTTGTCACATGTTTTCACAATAATTTTCCTCAATTCACCCAGTCTTTTGCTTTGGCAACAGTTACTCTCTGCATTCATGCCAATGAAGCACAATTTCATTTGATTTTTTTGAGGGAGAGAGGGAGACAGAAAGAGAAAGAGAGAGATAGAGGAGACAAAAAGAGAGATAGAGACAGGGAGTGAGATGAGGTACACACAGAAATAAAGTGGGGGAAAGAAAGAGAATGAGAGAGAGAGAGAGAGAGAGAGAGAGAGAGAGAGAGAAGCAGACTGACAGACTGAGAAAGAGGGGTAATATATAGTAATGTGCAAAAGTTTTAGGCAGGTGTGAAAAAAACGCTGTCAACTAGGAATGCCTTCAAAAATGGAAGTGTTAATCATTTATGTTTATCAATTGACAAAATGCAGTGACTGAACAAAAGGGAAACCTAAATCAAATCAATATTTGGTGTGACCACCCCTTGCCTTCAAAAGAGCATCAATTCTTCTAGGTATACTTGCATAGAGTTTTTGAAGGAACTTGGCTGGTAGCTTGCGCCAAACATCTTGAAGAACTAACCACAGATCCTCTGTAGATGTAGGCTTCCTGACATATACAACCAATTTGGTGTAATTGGTTGATCATACACCTGACTATAATCCTGTAAAATCCCTGACTTTGTGTGGACCCCTATGCACAAGACAAAAGGAGGTGATATAAAGTCAATTTACAGTCTAAACTCAATTTTGACAAAATGTGTACTTACTGCCCTTTGGCTTTGTAGGTCAACATTGACTGAAATGTATCTCTGAAATGTATATGCATTGACTTCTAGTCCAAATTTAACATGGCTAAATGGTAAATACAATTCATATAGGAGGCTATGTATTCAGTGGTGGCTCTTTCTAGTGGCTGGTATTTGCTCATTTGCTTGCATTTGTATACGTCCAAGCCCCTCTATAGTCTGTTATGTTTGTTTAACAGTTTAAATCAATTCTATATTATTAATCTTCTCTGACAAGAGAGTCAGTAAACACACATTATTTCTTCTTACTGAACTAGTCTAGATCAAGGTCCCTGTGGTCCTTCTCTGACAAGGACCAGCTAGCCATGTCCACACCAGACTCTGATCCTTTGGGGACAGTCTTATGTGCTGCTGCCCCTACCCTATGAAACAAGCATAGTAGTAGTAATTGTATTAATTTAAGTACCTAACTAAACTGGGATATTGCCAGAAGCCAAAATATGGTTGCACTGTCAGGGTACAAATAGGGCAGATTATGGCATTTTGAGGTATCTTTTTGGAAACTTCTTTTACAGTGGTCTACAAATTCATCTTCTTTTTTATGCATTCAAGTCATTCCTAAGCATGCACAAGTTTTGTGGTACAAGGAAAGTCTTCAAGGAAGCTAGAGGCGTGGCCACTGCGCACAGTGCCAATATGTCCAAAAGACGCACACGTTTACCAACCCATTGGATAACAAAACTTACAAAATAAACAGTTTCATAACTTGTTCTTCTACACATGTTGTGTATGCTATCATTTGTCAATGTGGTTTAGTGTATGTAGGCAAAACTAGCCGTCCATTGCGCAACCGAATAAGTGAATATAAAAATACCAAACCTAGACGTGGCGGTGATGTAGACACACTTTTATTACAACGGGAGGCATATTGGATTTTCACCTTGCAATGTTTTAAAAATGGATTAAATGAAGAACTGTGTTTAAATGTGATGCTATAGCTTAACTTTTGCCTGTACATTGATGGACTGGAATGATGGTGATTAGGTACTGAAGAGAACCTTTTATTGAGATAACTACAGCTTGTTCTGTTTGCATGTATATGTATATAGTCTCTCCACACATCACTGGTGTAATTATTGGGTAGGGCTCCTGATTGAGTGTCTCGTCATGCACTTGTTCATAAATCCTTGTGATTGCCTTGTGATTGTGGCATGGTTACTCTTCGGCTTAACGCCGAAACGTCAGCAAGCCATAAAATAAAAAAATAAAAAGTGGTGATAACATAAAGCAGCAGTGTTGCACTCTTCCTTTACACTGCAAACAAAGAAAGTCTTCCACAGCATTTTTTGTACATGTTTAAAGCAGTTAGCTAGGTAGTTTTAGACAAAAAAAACTAAAGACTCACTGCTGTTTTAAGGGACAGTGTTGCTCTTGAACAGTCCACAGGGGTGCATGCACATTCAGTCGTGTTATCAGGCGCAGAATTAGACAAATGCACAAAAATATTATTATTATAAAGTATTATCCAGACAAGGATAAAACTCCCTAATAATAGTGCACAAACAATGTTTCAGCTTCAGTTCTCTCTTCCTTTATCTCCCTCTCCCTCTGTCTCTCTTCCTTTGTGTGTCTTTCTCTATCTCTGGATCTCCCCGTCTGTCTCTCTCTCTTTACCTCTCTGCCTCTCATATTCCCTCTCTCTCTCTCTCTCTCTCTCTCTCTCTCTCTCTCTCTCTCTCTCTCTCTCTCTCTCTCACTTTCCCTCCTTCCCTCATTCTCCATCTCAATTTCCCTCCCTCCCTCTCTTGCTCCCTCTCTCTCTCTCGCTGTCTAGCCAGAGTAGGCTACAACAAGGTTCTGCTCTTTTCCTGATTGCTGGATAGAAGTTGCATAGCACAGAGGCACAAAAGCCCCTAAAATAATCAGGAGGAGTACAGAGAGAGAGCACTGAGAAAAAAAACTTTTATAGGCAGAGAATCATCAAGCATTAAGCAGTTTTGTTTTCCACTGTGAAGTTGTTAGTTAAGGTGGTGGTTGTCAGAGGAGCTGTGAGTTTAGGACTGAGAAATATATCACGCCAAAATTCATATTATATCATATTCATATTGTCCTTTGCATTATGTTTGTTTTTAGCTTCCCAGCTGCAGTAAATTGAAGGCTACTGATAAAGTGTCCATCGTCATGTATTCATCACCTAATTTTAAACCCAAGTCTAAATGTAGTGTTCTATTGGGATAGCTTAGTTAAGGTGGGAGGGGTATGTTGTGAAGCGGGCTGCCTTAGCCAGTGTTATAGTGGTAAAATAAGAGGTGGATAAACTATGAATTGGTGGTGAGGTGGGTGCACTGTTCAGCATCAGATGATTAAAAAAAAAAAAAGAAAAAAAAAGATATTCATTTTTTTTTAACAACACCAGTGATGTCGAATAGTTTCTGTAGTGCACATATTGTATAGATGGTGTAGTGTGATTTTGAAGTTCTGCTTAAACTCTATTATGATCTCTATTGATAAGTGGATGAACTCTATTTCTGAACATTGAGAGGTGGGTAAACTCCGTTTACTTGTTTTTACAGTGTGGAGCGTGTCTATCAGTGTGCTGCATACAGCGCTGCTAAAAGTAAACAGGAAGGCTGTTGTGGACACATGCTTCCTCAGAGGGGGAGTGGTAAGGAGGAAAGTGATAATACACTGAGTGCAGAATTATTAGGCAAGTTGTATTTTTGAGGATTAGTTTTATTATTGAACAACAACTGTGTTCTCAATCAACCAAAAAGACTCATAAATATCAAAGCTGAATATGTATGGAAGTTGCAGTGGGATGTTTTTAGTTTTGTCCATTTTAGGAGGATATGTATGTGTGCAGGTAACTTTCACCGTGCGTAATTATTAGGCAACTTAATAAAAAACTAATATTTACCCATCTCATTTATTTATTTTCACCACGTACACTGATATGACAACTCCAGATTTGCGAATAAACATATTTGACATTCAAACACAAAAAAAAACAAATCAGTGACCAATATTGCCACCCTTCTTCATAAGGACACTCAGAAGCCCTCCATCCATGGATTCTGTCAGTTTGATCACGACCAACATTGTGTGCAGCAGCGACCACAGACACTATCTAGAGAGGTGTACCGTTTTCCCTCCTTGTAGACCTCACGCTTTATAATAGACCACGGGTTCTCTATGGGGTTTAGGTCAGGTGAACAAGGGAGCCATGTCATTAGTTTTTCATCTTTCAGACCTTTACTGGCTAGCCACGCAGTGGAGTATTTGGAGAAGGTTGAATAAGGTTTCTTCCAGGAACTGGCAGTAGGTCTGGGAGTTGAGTTTGAGTCCATCCTCAACTCGAAAAGGTCCAACAAGCTCGTTTTTGATGATACCAGCCCATAGCAGTAGCCCACCCACCTTGCTGGCATCTCAATCGGAGTGGAGCTTTGTGCCCATTACTGATCCAGCCACAGGCCCATCCATCTGGCCCATCAAGAGTCACTCTCATCTCATCGGACCACAGCACCTTAGAAAAATCGGTCTTAAGACATTTCTTGGCCCAGTCTTGACGTTTTATCTTGTGTGTTTTACTCAATGGTGGTCATTTTTCAGCCTTCCTTACCTTGGCAATGTCCTTGAGTATTGCACACCTTGTACTCTTTGACACTCCAGGAATGTTGCAACTCTGGAATATGGCAGAACTGCATGCAAATGGCTGCTTACTAGCTTCACGCTTGATTTTCTGCAGGTCATGTGCATTTATTTTGCGCCTTTTCTTTTCCACACGCTTCTGACCTATTTTGCCAGAGGAAAAGAGGCTAATTGCCTCTTAATAAGTTGCCTAATAATTACGCACACCTGATATAGGGTGTTGATGTCATTAGACCACACCCCCTCTCATTACACAGATGCACAGCACCTGATATACTGTACTTAATTGGTAGTAGGCTTTCAAGCCTAAACAGCTTACAAGGATACAAGGATACAAGGAGTTTTATTTGTCACGTACATAGACATACTGGGTAGTAGGACATGCAGTGAAACTGATGATTGTGGGTCTAGACTGTGCATGGGGAGTGGGGAGTAAAGTGCGTAGAATGCATTTGGGGCGGCCATAAGAAGGGCAGAGGTAGAAAAAAGGTGAAGGGGGGTGGGATAAAGTGCATAAAGTGCAGTTATGGTTGTTGGTGTGAGAGCTGTGTGTGCTGCACTGTGTGTGTGTGTGTGTGTGGGGGGGGGGGGGGGGCTTGAACAACGAGGGCTGTGTGCTGTGGGTGTGTGGGGAGGGGAGCATAGCACAAAGACCAAGGCTATATGCTGCATGCTGGGGGGGTGAGGGCTGTGTGTGAGGAGAGGAGGGGGCAATGTGAAGGGGCATGGGGCGCACTAGAGCTGTTTCCTGGGGAGGGGGGGGGGACTTTGCCGAGGTGGGGTTTGGGGAATCATGAGTGAGGAAGCTATACTTATTTGCCTAATAACTCTGCACTCAGTGTATTTACTGCTCTTCTCTTAGCCATGATGAAAATTAATGCAATAAAAAAACACAAACTGCCCAGTGGAATCCTCACCATTTTGTCTGGTTTAATCAAATGTGCACACAATCAATGTCTATACACATATGCGTATGCACAGCATGCATATGCAATTAACATGCACATAACATAACATAATGTAGCGCAGAGGCTGCCTGCCTTACAATAGACTGTGCCCTATGTTCTCCATTACATGACAGATGTGTGTAAGTAGTGGTAGTGTTTTTAACAAGAGATCAGTTTATTTATTCATTTATTCAGTAGTGGTTTGTTGTTTTTGAGTAGCAGGGCACCTCCAACTGCCCTTTGTTCAATCTGTACAGTTTATAGGCAATAAATCTCCCCAGGACTTGAGAAATATCTATCTGCCTCTGTCTCCATCTATCCGAGTGGCTACTGTTGGCGCTACAATAACATAATATAGCATAAAATAATTTTTTTACTGCTCACACTGCTTCATTACTTACAGTTAGCTTACCCAGTACTTTTAACCATGTAGTTCTTGCTCATATTTTATCTAAATGGTTTTGTATTTATGCATTGGGTATTCTTTCCAGCCATCCATCCATGTACAAATGCTCAAATGTTCAATGAAACCATGTCTGCACCATGATATTCAGTAACAAAAAAGTACTTGAAAAACATAAGGTAAATGTGTCCCTTTGCTGTGCCTCACATTTAACTGATGTTCTTTCAGGCTGTTGTGCATACTGGTGCTTCCCCTGCATGCAGTGCCAGACGGCCTCCCAGCATGGCTGGTGCTTCTGCATGCCACTGCTGGACCCCCTGGCCTGCTTCGCTGTCACCTGCTGCATGCGCAAGTCCATCCGCGAGAAGCACGGCATCGAGGTATGGCTACCTACCGAACACCTCAGAGAGAGAGTGTGTGTGTACGTGTGAAGAGAGAGAGTAAAACAGAGTGAAACAGAGAAAAAGCAGGGGAAGGGAGGAAAACTAGAATATACAGGAATGTCCTGGGGAAATCAATCAGAGGGAAAATGACAATAGTAAATGAGGCATTACAATAAAATGAAGTGTTATTTGGGCAAGCCTGTGTTTGGTATGTGTGTGTTAAGGTGGGTCTGATGGGTGGTGGGTTATGAGGAGGCTTTGAACGCTAGGCTCTAAGCACTGTCATGTCAATGGACTGTAAAACAATTCTGTGGAAACAAAACTAACCTTCTGTAGATAAGAGGACACGAGTCATTTAAGAGTACTGTACAGTCTCCCTGGTGTGATAACTGATTGTATTTCCCATTAAAATTATGTCACAATAGTGCAGTTAAAGTGTTACTTCAGCTGTTGCAAATATGTTTGGCTACACATTATAGTGGTTTTACTGTGGTGCTTATGAAGTCCTGGGTCCTGGCTGGAATATTGCAAAGTTCAGCGGTGTAACTAATTTTAGGGATGTCGGTAAGCTTTACGAAACTGCTATCCATACCCCAATGTGCATACATATCCAGTGTGCCCCATGCCATATTCATTCTAAGTAATCATGATAGCCAAAACATATGGAAGGGTTGTCTTGCAAGAAATTAATTGAAAAATGAAACACGCATTATAATGTGAGTGGGAGAACAGACTTGAGTGAGGATCAGCTGACCAAAGTAGAGACCAGAACAATGTGATTAGACAGCTGCATAAGCAGGGACTGATTAGATATTAGGGCTTTCAGGCCTTTCAGTACATACCAGAAAGAGAGAGGGGCAGAGACAGAGAGGCAGGATGAAAATTTGAATTGGAGAGAGAGAGAGTAAAGTGCATTAAAGAGGCGGGGGATAGAAAAAACAGAGCAAGAGAGAGAGGGCAATCTGAAATAATGGAAAAAGTAGTGGTATCATTCTGGTCAACCACATGTGCAAGCAATTTCCTGTTTGCTTGCTCTCTCCACCGGCCTCTCTCTGCCTGTATCATTAGGAATGTCAGAAGTAAACAAGCCGATTTTTCAGAATAAGGAGACCTAGCAAACATCTGCATACTTACCTTATGAGTACCAGTAAGCTAAGCTAAGTCACATTCTTAAAACAGTAGGAACTTTTGGTATAAAATTAGCAAGCTAATTATGAAAAGGCATTCAAAAATCAAACAGCTCCACTATCCCAGTTGGCCCTTGTACAAGTTTGCTATGTGACTAAATAATTTAACTCACTGATAGTTGAATGGAGGACCCACGTGCAGGATCAAGCAAGGCAAATATGAGAAAGTTTTTATGTAGCACAAAATTATATATGAAATGTATGATATGCAAATGATGTTAAATGAACATTACATTATCTCACAAAACAAAGCAAAGTAATATCCACACACAAATTTTAATGTTGCCAAAAAACATAGTAGGCCAAAACGTCTTTGCATAGTATTTAATAACATTATTAGAGTCATTAATAACATTAAAGCATTCAAATAAGTGTACAGACGATACTTAGCTTTGCTTTAAGAGATAATTCATAGAATCACATCCTTATGATCCTGATGATATAAAATTCATATATAGTTTTGTGCCATATAAACGATTTCACATACATCTTGGCAGGGTGTTATGACTTAGACCACAGAGCCACATAATAAAACACAATGCACAGTGCACCCTCCTCAGTTGCTGGTCGGAAGAACAAGCCCTGCCCTACGTATGACCATATGCCATTAAGACAACATTAATTTAAACAAAATCCAAACATTTAAACAAAAATATTCCCAAGAAAGTTGCCCCTCAGAATGTGCTCAGTTGTTTCACAGTGCTACTTTGACATGGTGCATTTGCTTTGCATTATGGTTAGGCAAGAGACAGCAGTTGAATGTGCTCGACTCCCTCTAATAGACCAAAAACAACAAAGTGTTGAGTGTTGTGGTGCAGTTCAACATATAATGTAAAGATTGCATTGTTTTGGAATGTACTGTAATGAGCAGCTGGGTTGAACCAGGATTTTTTTCAGCTGTGTGTTGTAAAGCGCTGGAAAGTATGTGAACCCTTTGCATTTACCTACTTTTCTGAGATACTTGACCATTAAATGTGATCTGATATTCCTCAAAGTCATTAGTGTAGTCAAATACCATGCGCTGAAACTAATTGCACAAAATAAACGATTACATTTCATGTCCTTGTTGAACAAATCCATAAGACATGCAAAATGCTGTGTGCAAAAGTAAGTGAACTTTTGGGATTAACCACTTGTTTAACCAGATGCAAAAAGGGAAATAAAAAGCAAAGGGTTAAAATTAGAGGCGGGCCGTTATCGGCGTTAAGCTAGGTGTATACTCGCCGCATGCAGAAGTGCGCGCGCAAACGTGACGTCACAGCGCCGCACGCCCATACATACTTCATTCGACAAACACGGCAATCTTCTCCTCGTCAGAGGTGTCAAATGCCTCAGTAGTTCGGGAGCCTTGCGTGTCAGAGGAGTGAAACATGACTGAATTGCAGGTTTACATCATGATTTGGGAATTAAACTGGATAAATCCGAAAAGGTTTGAGTCAGTGTGTATATTTACAGTGTTTTCAGCTTTATACGACCTTATGAATGATGATAGGATAAGGCAAAAAGTTAGCTTAATAAACGAACTGCAGGTTTGCACCTAAGTTGGTTTGTGGATAAAACTGAACAAAATCCTAAAAGTTTTTAGTCAGTGTTTGTATTTCTTGTGAGTTTCCAGTAATATTAGCTGATTTGTAGCAATGGAAAATACATGTTTAAGCTGGGAGTTACTAGGCTAAAGTTAGCTGAAACCAGACTAGCCATTGCCTATGGTTTTCAATGGGGCTGCCGCGCGCAAGTTACAAAAAATCGGAGGTGCGCGCACGGCAAACCTGCGCTTGAGAACGCCGTGCCAGATGTGCACTGACGTCATTTTGACGTCACTTTTGCGCGCGCACCACTGCGCGCGGCGAGTATATCCAGGCCTTTAACGTGCTGCGTTAACGCGAGACTCTTATCGCGCGATAAAAAAAATATCGCCGTTAATCTATTCTCAAAGTTGGGTTGGGAGCTGGGTCTATACTACATAAACTATGATGACTTTCACCAAAGATCTTAGATTCTACAAAGATAAGCCAACATAATACGTTACTATGGGACCAAAATGCCAACAAATTCCTATTTCGAACTCTTAGAAAATAATTTAGTGTGTCTGTAAAGCGAGCTAGCAAGCTAACGAACTAGCTCTAGCTCATTCAAGTGAATAGTAGTAACTATAACAACATCATGTGCTAAACGCTAACAGCGACTGGACTCACCTTGAATTTAATACATTGCTGTAGCCCTATAACTTTATATTACTTTGTCTGCTTACACTATAACCAGTAACAGTATCTAGGTGGGTGTTAGTGACAGCTTTCAATTCAAAACATTACGTTAGCGTAGTTCGCTAGCGTTAGCGCGCTAACAACCACCTAGTAAGTGGTTGCTGCCTGACCTGAAATAAAGCAAATTTTCTCAAAATCCAAACAGTAACAACTTACACTATTAGGCTTGAAATTATTACAAATAGTTGCAGATTGTGACACATGATTCCAAAAAACCCTTAACAACTCCAGAAAAACGTAATGACCAATTTATTAGTTAAACTCCACATGTGTCCCATTAATTTCAGTGAAATGAACCTAGAATCTGCTCTGCACTGCATAAAGGGGGATTCCCCCCTCCCCCTTGCGAAAATAGAACAGGGAAGCAAACTGCTCCCTTCCTCAACACTTTCTGCTTTTACCTTGATATTTTAGCGCGGATGTACTGTATACCCTACCTCTATATTTTAGTGCGGATGTATACTTAGCCGAATTGCACTGAAGGGGACTCCTGCCACAACTGTCCCATGCGAGAGACTTTTTTCTTTAGCAGGCCATATTGTGCAGAAAAGGAGATCTACTTTGCCACCAGAAAATGTGAACAAGCTGGTCTGCCTAAGTGACTGGTGGAAGAAGGAGAAATAGAGCTTGGACTGATTGACACAAAGCTACTGACTGTAAACAGTTAATCACAACTTCTTATGTAGGCTTACAGTTCAAAATCCATGTTTCATGTTTCATTCAGTTCATGTTTAACTAAATAAACAGTTAGTAAACACAAGTACATTTTATTGAACATGATTTATTTTCATCACCAAGTATCAAAGTAGAACAGCTTTTTCAAGCAGTTAGTGATGCATTTTGGAAACAGGAGATGAGCCCCTGGTCTACTGTGCCACCTGGCTTAAGAAACCCGTTCTCAAAGACTTACTTCTAGTCATTATTTAGGTAGCACACATATTCTGAATGCCTTCGGCAGAATTCAAATGAGCCATTTTAATCTAGATTAATCTAGATTAATTTTATGATTAATCTAGATTAATCTAGATTAAAAAAATTAATCTATGCCCACCACTAGTTAAAATACTCTTGAGCAAGACTACCTTCTGCACACAGCACAAATCCGGTGTACAATACACCATCAATGTCAAGTGCACTGTATGGTCATGTTCCATGTAAGCGGCATCACAAGACCACAATTGCAGAAGTGAAAAAAAAACAGTGAAGTGTAAACACACATGGTGAAGAAAAAGTCATATGAGAATGACTTGAGAGAGAAAGCAGACAGCTTACTACTGGAGTGGTTTTGATCTGACAGGAAGGTTGTGGTGTCGTTGTGAATAAAAAAAGGTGGTAGAATGTGGCCCTTACTCACCTGCTGTCATTTTGTCAGCCCTTTGTTAAAGGGAGAAGCCAAACACATTAGAAAAAACAGTCTGACACAGGACTAAACCAAGTACATTTCTGTATTGGGCCATACTTGACCCCCAGCTGGCATATAGTGTAAGCAGCCCTTGAGTGAAGTTGTGTATGAGGAAGGGAGACCCAAAGTACAGAGAAACTGCATTTTCAGCAGTGGTTGTAACCGATATTTACAACGGCTGGTTGTGGTGTTCTGACATTTCAGCATACCCATCAGAACGCCATATCTTTGGCTAATTTGCATGCTTCTGGTTGAGTAGTTGCATGTTAAGGATTAAATTGTATATTATTATTATTATTATTATTATTATTATTATTATTATTATTATTATATTAAATACATGTTAACAACTTGAAAACACCAATCATCACCAAACTTCTCATGGACATATTTAGTCATGCCTGCAGTCGCCTTTCTAAACATCAAAACCACTATCCGAATATTACGCTTAGCCTTTTCTTAATAATGGGCACTTATGTAGAGGAAAAGGATTAACGTAGCCTAATATCAGAAAACAGCAATTAATCAGCACCAAATTCAGCTTAGGCACATATTTTCAGTAACACTTACAGCTATCAAAAGGTCATAGCCAAAGTCCTTATAGCATGGGAGATGTCAACATTAAGCCATTTATACATTGAAGTCTAGGACATGACGTAATGAAGCATGTCAGAGAACAACTATAAGTCATTGCCACTGAAATTCCAATATTTTGGACGCAGTCTATGTTAAGCGTTGCTGATTACGCTATAAAAGTCTTCTCTATAATGGGTGGCTATAGGAAAATGCTTGGAGATGTTTGGAGAAGTGACAATAGGCATGAGTAGATATGTCCATGATAAGTTTAGTGATGATTGATTGTTATTTTCAGATATTAATCTACGTTGGGCGTCTGATGTCCCTTTCCCCGTGGCACTGACTGAGTAGATAGAACATTCTGTGGTCAGTCCACTAACATACAATGCGCAAATGCAGCGTAATGTTGTAAACAATAAACCATACCCGAACTTCAGTTGATGTGATGTGAAAACACACACATTTGTGCATCAAGTGCTGTCAGGAAGGTCTCGAAAATCTACAAATAAATGCAGGGGTATTCACAAATATGTACAGTGGTTTGTAAATGCAGATTTATGGGTTTTAAATAAATGGAACTGTGCTGACATTAGTGCATCGCACCTTTTTTTTTATTTGAGCAATGCTTTTGTGAATGGTGTCACATTTATTTGTAAGTCATGAATTATATTTGTGAATCGCGTTACATTTGTTTCTGAATGAAAAAATATATTTGTGAATACTGTGATATTTATCAAATGATAATATTGATACAAAAACTCCATAGTGCTGTGACTCAGATGGGAGGGAATGAGGTTTAAGGCAGTGAGTGTAACAGACGGCAGTTAGCACAGCTTGGCGTAGAATGTTAGTGAACGTCCCCTCCACCATGTCAAAAAGATATGCTACCGAATGAGCTGAAAACCCAACTATTTAGCTCACTTGGATGTGCATCTGCCTCCCATACCAAAGTTGCTGTGAGGTTGAGGGTTCGAGACTGGGTCTGAACTGTGTAGGATGACCTCAGTTACACACCACTCACATTTCCAACTCAGTATCTTCTCTAGTGGTCAAAGTCCACCAGCTAGACACACAGCATAACCATTTAAAACCAGGATTTGTAAACACGAGACCCATCAGCGCTGTAAGGCATTGAACATTCAATAATTAAAATAGCTTATTATGTAGTGTAGCCAAAAATCAGTACCATGCAAGAAAGATTTGTATGTTTTTATTTCCTTTGCCAATCGTCGGTTGCCAATCTCCCTTTAGCCCCCCTTGCGGACATTAGGTTGGGGATTGGTTTTTCCTACTCCTTTTGCTACGTTGGTGGAGTTGACTAGCAGAAGAAGGGCTCCTGGTTCAATTCCAGCCTCACCTTAGTATTTCAAAGTGAGCAAGACATGGAGCCCCATATTTCTCGCTATGTTGTTTTGTCGGTACCTCACATAACAGCCTTCTGCCACTGGTGTGTGAAAAGGTGACTGTGTGGCATTGAATTGTGAAACATTTCAGGTTGTTCTACTAACTGTGAAAAGCAGTGTATAAATGTCGTGAATTTCCCATCTTCCATCAGTACTTTTTTATTTACAGGCATATGAAGCACTTTGCACTCTTATTTCCATTCACCCTCTCTCTCTCTCTCTTTCTTTCTCTCTCTTTACCAGGGTTCTTTGGGTAACGACATGCTTACAACCTGTTGTTGTTACCCTTGTGTGTGGTGCCAGATGTCCAGGGAGCTGAAGAACCGGGCCTAAGAACCAGCCATAGCAATCCACCATCTAGACAGGAAAAGAAAGAGAAACGGACACACACGCGCACACACACACACACACACACACACACACAGCTGCGCATACTCAACCGATCAGTGTATGTCAAAAAGTTATAGTTAAAAGCATACTGACAACTTGTACTCTCTAAATCATGATCAAGATCTAAATCATGCAAAATTAAACATTTTCTGCACAACACCAGCACCAAACAACAGTGTAAGGTAAATGTATGGTCCTTAAATTTATTCACTGATGCTTAAGAAATTAGTTGAATTATACAGCTTGCCGCTAAATTAAATATTTCTCCAATCTGATGAAGCCATACAGAAATGTTCCTATTACTACGTACATATATTATTATATTACTGCAATTACACAGTATTTGGCAAAACGTAGAATAATCTTTTAACAGCCTTAAGGCTTCTGCACACCAACTTTGACATTATTGTGGCATACTTTCATTTGCCCCCGCACACCCTTCATGCAAAGTGCGCAGTAAACATTTTTTTCAAGGATTCGATGTACAGTCTATGATAAACATTGAATCTTACTGAGTGGAGCCAGCGAATACAGACCCAATAGTAATCAACGCAACATTAGCAGCAGAGTTTGGCACTGGTGTGTGGGGGTGTATTGAAAACAATGTAATCTAAACCAATAGAACATTGAAAGCGACGTGCCATGCACTATGTCAAAACCTGTGTCTGGAGGCCTTTAGACACATTAACACTGCCACACAGAAGCCATACACACCTGCTCTTATACACAAAATGCTTCATTGCTAGTTGCTGTCGTTATTCATATTAGAATATAAGAATAGAACATAAGAATACATTCTTATAACACAGTACATAGTAAAACTTACAAAAGCTCAAAATAGGCCACTCTATAATGTAGACATACTTTTTGTACTCTTTGTTACTGTGTCTTACTTTCTCAGTGTCGTTGTGAAGTCATTGCAATGTACAATGCATAGAACACTACAGGATCTGTACCTGTATGCAAACAAATATAGAAACATATAGCACATATCATGACAGTAAATCATAATGAGATGTGCACTTCATAGTCACAGTGAATTTGTGTAAGACATGTACACATGCTATGCTGCCTAAGTACTGTGCTAAAATGTAAACAAGGAGGAGACCAAATAAAAAGATGCTGCATACAGTCTTCTCATATATTATTGGTCTGGAACATATCGGTCTTGAAGATTTCCCAAGCTTATGTATGTACTGTGTGTATTGATATATCAGTTTCTCTTATAGCAGGGTCAAATTGTATGATTTTGTAGCCTTTCACAATTGTTGTTGACGAATGACCATGTCATGCTTCTTGGTTTGGAGACTAGATTACAACACTTTGTCGTCGTTGTATCATTCCATTGACTGTATTGTTCACATCATACGACTCCCGTCTAAATTCTGACAAGCTAGTTTTTTTGTTGGGGTGTTGTAAAACATTGCAGACAAAACTAAATTTCAAGTACAGTCAGGTCCATAAATATTGGGACATCGACACAATTCTCATCATTTTGGCTCTAAATATTACCACAGTGATTTCAAATGAAACAAACAACATGGACTTTAACTGCAGACTTTCAGCTTTAATTTGAAGGTATTTACATCCAAATCAACAGTTTGTATATGTTCCTCTCACTTTTTGAGGTACCAAAAGTAATGGGACAAATTAACAATCGTAAATTAAACTTTCACTTTTTAATACTTGGTTGCAAATGCTTTGCAGTCAATTACCGTCTGAAGTCTGGAACGTATAGACATTACCAGACTCTGGGTTTCATTCCTGGTGATGCTCTGCATCTAGGGTTGCATATACTGCAACCATTTTCAGTTCCTGCTTGTTCTTGGGGCATTTTCCCTTCAGTTTTGCCTTCAGCAAGTGACATGTCTGCTCAGTAGGATTCAGGTCAGGTGACTGACTTGCATAACATTTCACTTCTTTGCCTTAAATAACTCTTTGGTTGCTTTGGCAGTATGCTTCGGGTCACTGACCATCTGTGCTGTGAAGTGCCATCCAATGAGTTCTAAAGCATTTGGCTGAATATGAGCAGATAATATTGCAGATATATTTATCCTGCTGCTTTTGTCAGCCAGTTCCAGTTCCATTCCAAACAGATGTGGCCACACCTAATGTTTTTGTTAATTTTGCTATCTGTGTAATAGTTGGGGCCAGGCAGCAAAGCTGCTAAGGTACCTTATTGTGTTTGTATGGTTAATGGGGCCAAGCAGCAAAGGTGTGAAGGCACCTATTGTGTTTCTAGGGTTTCTTATTTAACATCTTTCGTTCGTATGGGGTCTCTATCGCAGCCCACAGAACAGTATGGTAAAAAGTTGTGAAATTTTGCACACTGATTCTATACAGTCCCATGATTCTTTTCAGCAAGTTTCATGTTGCCACCTCAACCTCTCTAGCGCCACCAACTGGTCAAAGTTGGAGGTACATTTTTTACATGTTACTTTTAAACCATACATCCAATTTTCAAACACTTGATTTTTTGGAATCCTTGGACGATGCTGAGTTCAACGTTCAATTTCCACCTAGTGAAAGTAAATTTTCATTATCAATTTTTGACCAATTTTCATGAAAATTGATATATGTGATCTTTGGACCGAGCCACACAAAAGTTGGATTTTTGATTTTCACAATCATTTGACACGTGACAACAATTGAAATCAGTAGCGAACTTGCCAAACAGGAAGTAAGCTCATATATTGGCAGCCCTTTGACATATCACTACCAATGTAGGTAGTATTATAGTACACCATTTCCTAAGGGGACAACCATATTTGGTGCAATTTAGCCACTAGGGGGGCGCTACAATTACCAAAAATGGGTTTCTGCTCATATGTCATGATGTGTTTGGGGTAGCAACAACATGTTTGGTCATAGTGTGGGTTGTACCATTGATAGTCATTGCCAATTTTTTAGGTCAGCATAACTATTCGGTCGCCATATTGCATTAAATCAAAATCAACAAAGGTTTTCCACTAACAACATAGTTTGGCCAATTGCCACAAAAATTGATACAGATTAGGGGTGCAACGGATCAGTGTGTCCACGGTTCGGTGTGGTCCACGATTTGTGGGCCACGGTTTCGGATACGGTTCGGATGCAGCAGGGTTTTCCAAACTCTGGTGTGTGCACCACTGGGGGTGTGCAAAGTGAAAAGAGCAAGGGCAGATACATGTGTTTTTACTACAGTGTTAATAAACATTAAATAATTCGATTAGTACTGCTGCGAGTACTGCTGTTGGAAGGCTGTTGCAATAGTTGTCTGTATTTTGGTTGAAGAGGAAGTATCTTTTCGTTTTGCTCCGCTTATATTTATAGTCAGGTGGTTGCGGCGTAAGTGTGCTGCCATGTTTGAAGTGGAGTCTGATGAATACAAGAACTATGCGGAGCAGTGTTTGCAGACCGTGCGTTGCTTGTTTACCGTCTTGTTTCCTTGGTCATCATATTCTACGCTGAAACCAAAATCTTCCCACACCGCGGATTTCAGAGACGATGGTGCCTCTTCAAACTTGGGTCTCGTGTCTTCTCCTACAATTGCCATGTTTTCTGCGCTCAAAAGTTTGTCTCGCATACACGTGTCTCTTCCCCAGCGTCTGTGTTGGAGCGCTGATAGGTTGAAGGCAAGCTCGGGAAAATTCTCATTGGCTCTTGCGTCTTTGAAGGCGGTACTGAAGAGAAACCATTCCCCCGGGTCCTAAACACCCTTGCGCGTCGTACGCTACCCAGAATGCATAAGCAATGACTTTCTATTAAACAAGCAAGTTTAATATCTCGCGTATCCGAAATCCGATCCGATCTACAGAATGAACCGAACCGTGCTAAACGAACCGAACGGATTCGAATACAATCCGAAACCGTAGCACCCCTAATACAGATGATGTTTAGACATTGCCTGATCCATGTGATTTTATTATCTGTCAAAGCGTTCAGCCGTCACAGCCAATCGAATTCTATGGCAAAGCCACCAAACAGGAAGTAAGGTTATATCTCAGCATCGCTTTGACATATTGCAACCAAACTTCAAATCTGTACCATGACCCCACCCAGACTCTACTCACTGAATGTAGTCACATTTGGCCACTAGGGGTGCTATAATTAGCAGAAATGTGTTTTGTGTCATATTTCATGACAAACTATTCTGGGGTGCGTTTCCCAAACAACCAACCAACTTAGCTTTAAACCAACATGGTACGATGCACCGTTGAACTAACCAACAACCAAAGTGTGACTGTGTCCCAAACACTGTCGTACCTTCATAGTCTGAACCAAGTTGGTTTGAACCAATATAGTCCAAACCACAATGGTTTCCAGATGTGTTCGGACATGCTCGTGCATTGTCGGAAGCAGAGAGAAACAATCCGAAGTAGGCTATGGCCTTGTGAACGGAATTTAACAGAGATGACTAATTATGTAGCCGATTATTTATAGCCTATTAATGGGGTATTTCACATGATGTCGGGAATAACTGTGTACTAGGAAATAAACAATAGAAACTGAATAAATCTAACGGTGGAAAGTATCACTGAACCCTATATACTGCTGGCTTAGTGTTCATTTGTAATATAGTGACAGATTTGCAAGACATTTCAGTGATTAAATAAACTTTAACATTGTTTATTAAATGACGCAGACCTCTGGATGTGAACACAGATGAGTTGTGACTATGCACGTCTCAAAAGCAGCCTATAGTTCTAGGCAATACATTAAGCTATAGGAAATGTGGAATGCCAAAGTCTATATAATGCTTTTATTTTATTTAAATCACAAAGACTACGAGCCATCACAGCTAGCCTGATTAAAATAGCTTTCAAAATGCTATTTTGCATAGACACCAGGCGATGTGCCATCTGTAAATGCATGTGCTTATAGGGCAATATGCTACACGCTATCAACATTAGGTTTATTGCTTACAATGCACGTAATGACGGAGGAGCTGGAAGTTTATTTTCACCTTGGCGACCTGCATTCTGAAGTTTATGAACACAAGCCCAAGAATATGCAGGCTGGCATAAATTGGCCACACTATGTTAATACGCAACAGGGGAGACACGTTCACCCTGAAACTACGTTAAGAAAAGTAACGTGGCAGTTGAGAATGTCAAGAATTTCATGTAGCATCTTAATTATGCATCATTCCGGATTGGAACCAGGGGTGCGTTTCCCAAAAGCGTCGTTGCTAACTTCCTTAGCAACTTCGTAGGTTTGAACGATGGTCTTACCACACTGCTATTTCCCAACACCATCGTCCAGACTTAGCAACCAACGATGTTTACAACTACAGTAGTCCGATGGATCGTTCAACGACGCAAGTGTTTCCCAACAACAAAGTCTGGACGAACCATCGGAAGTTCCATCGTGAAGCTGTGCAGTTGGAACAATTAGCATGGACCTGTCGTGAGACCGTCGTGTTTGTTCACGTGACGTCTTGCTCGTCACCTTTGGCCTTTTTGTGGCGGATTAGGCGGCTGTCTGTGCGTTACTGCCACCACCTGCATAAATGATGTTACTCCCAATTCACTTAATTTTCGGTATTGCATTGACAGATCATGTAAAAAGTAGGTAAAAAACACACCCGATAACACACAAAAAGCTGTTGCAAAATGTGGTTGGATAAAAGTTAATGTGCGTCAGTGATGTTAATGAGCACTTTTGTAATATTGTGATGTATGTGCACTGATTACTGACCCACAAGCACGGTTATTCCATTGCCCCGTAGATCATTTTCACCTGTTACACATTGATTACTCTTCGGCAGGATTCGAACCCATATCTCACCGAAAAAGACAACACTTCCTTTGACAGACCAATGAGCTAACCACTCATCTACCTCACCACTTACCTACATGGAGGGAGTGGTTATATTTATAGCTGTTGCTCCATGCAGTATAAATTAAATATACAGACATATGATACAAACTTTTAATGAGTAGGGCACATGGTTGTGTTTACGGAGATATCCAAGAGTTTCTACAGCTGTCATACCGGCTTAAATGAAATGAGACTACGTTTATGTCCTTATGTAGATCAATCGTTTCTGTCGTTATCCGCAACGAATGCATCCGAATACTCTCCGAGCACTTCCGAAACATCTGGGTACTTTGCAGTTTGAACCACCTAAGTCCAAACTAACAACAGTTCAGACTTCCATCATACTTTGGTGGTTGGAGATTTTCAGGAAACAGTCGGTTGTGGGGTGCTGAGTAGTTTGAACCTATGTTGTACAACGGTGGTTTAATGCTAACCTCCGTCGTTGTTTGGGAAACGCACCCCAGAGTACTATCTACAAACACAGGTGTGCATGACCTGCGCTCTACCAATAGCACCACAGAAACCAGCTCCTAGCTTACGGAATTTGGAGGTATTTGAAGGTACGTCACAGCATGAGTCACTTAAGCCAAACTGCCAAACGAGTTGCAAATATCCTCCTAGAACAATAGATTCTACACTGTATATTTCTCACCTCGTTTTGTAAAATCTGAGGGATACAACGTCAAACAACGAAGATATTTACAATGATCGAGGATTTCGAGACATTCGGTCCGCCATGTTGGATGCTGTCGAGACCTTCAAACAACGTTGGTTAGGTGGAACTAAGCACCGAGAGCTGTGGTTGCAAACCTCACTAGTTACCAACGTGGTTGCGAATGTTCGTGTTTTGGGAAACGCCTGTGTCGGTCGCACTATGTTTGGACTATGTTGGTTTACACTATGTTGGTTCAAACTATGTTGGTTCACACGAACGAAGGTTTTGAGAAACACTTGCGTCGCACCTACATAGTTTGAACCAAGTAAGTTGCTAACAACGTTAGCAACTATGCTTTTGGGAAACGCACCCCTGTATGGGATGTCTATGGCAGCCCATAAAACCGTATGGTAAAAAGTTGTGAAATTTGGCACACTAATTCTGTACAATCCCATGATTCTTTTCAGCAAGTTTCATGTTGCCACCTCAACCTCTCTAGCACCACCAACTGGTCAAAGTTGGAGGTACATTTCTACATGTTACTTTAATTTCTGCCTTTTTTAAAAATGGCGAAAATGAAAAGTTTCACAGGTCACAATGTTTGACCAATTTTCATGAAAGTTGGTATATAATGCAGCTGTGGCCTAGTGGTTAGGGAGTTGGTCCTGCGATCGGAAGGTTGCTGGTTCAAATCCCACCCTACTGTAACTGAAACCCTGTAACTATCTGTAAGTCGCTCTGGATAAGAGCGTCAGCTAAGTGTAATGTAATATAGAATCTTTGGACCGAGCCGCACAAAAGTTACGTACGTAATAGTTTGACCATGACAGGCAATGGAAATCAGTAGCAAAGGCGCCAAACAGGAAGTGAGCTCAAATCTCTGCAGGCCTTAGACGTATCACTACCAAATTTGGTAGCACTACTTTAACCACTTCCCAAGGGGAGACACCGAATTCGGTGCAATTTGGCCACTGGGGACGCTACAATCAGCAAAAACAAATTTTTGTTCGTATCTCATGATGTGCTTGGGTTATACAACAACATGTTAATGTCTGGTCATACTGTGGGTGGTCCCATTGATAGTCATTGCAATTTTTTTAGGTCAGCATAACTATTCAACTATTCAAAATCACCAAAAAATCACTGCTTGGCCACTTATTGCTGCTTGCAGCTATATTTTTGTTTAGATTTTTCAGCATGCTTTACTGATAGTGACAGCTCTTTGAATCTCATATTGAGAGTTGACAGCAACAGATTCCAAATAGTACACTTGACATGAACTGTAGATTTTTTTATCTGCTCCTTGTTAATTGGATCGTGAAGGAATAACACAGACCTGGCCATGGAACAGCTGAGCACCAAATTAAAGCTGAAAGTTTGCAGTTAAAGCACATCTTCATTTGTTCCATTTGAAATCTATTGTGGTAGTATTTACAGCCAAAAAGATGAGAATTGTGTCGATGTCCCAATATTTATGGACATGACTGTATGTTTGCAAGAATCGTGAGTTACTGAGCAAGATCTACTTGTAAAAATGTAAACATATTTAAACTGTGTCTACACCTATGTTTTGGGAGCTATAAAGTTGTGTACCATGCTGGATTTTAAGCAAAAACACCTTGGACTGGACACTTGCATCTGAGACAGGTTTTTGACCTGTCTTATTGGCTGACTGCAGAAACTGAGATTAGGCCAATTCCCTTCTAAATCCATCACACTGAATACAAGGCTGTGTCCTAGGTACTCTTCTGTGTCTATAGAACTACTACCATAGTTCTGTCTATACTACTACAGCCCCAGTTCCATTATGAAGTTTGCAGATGAGACAGTAGTCCATCATTATAATCAGTGGCACTGTGTCCTAACTGCACGTGATGTGCCAAAATCAGTTAGTTAGTTTATTTCTGTCAGGGCCACTTAAGAAGAAAAAACATTAAAAAATACAACAGAGTGAATGTAATGAAGCAACTTTATTTCTAATTGCAAGCTATCTGTATTTGGCGGTATGACTGTTGATCTTTACCATGAGTCCCACAGAACCCAAGACAGGAAACAGCAGCATTTTCAAGGTGGAATACCCCCCATTTAAAACCTGGAAGGGTAACATATTTCCCCCTCCTAGAACAGAGCAAGCAACAATGACAAGAGTATGACATTGTTTCAAGTATTTTTTTTGGTGGAGCCAGGGAGAAGGTGGGTTGCAAGCAATGTGCAGAGGAACTGGGTGGGCTTGAGTACTTGGCCTGCCAGAACTAATGCAAGATGCTCTATTTTTAAGTGGAATGCCCTAACTGAACACAATGCAAAGCAGTGTTGCACTTTGCAATTTAGTGTGACATTTTTAAATTTAAAAATGTGAAGGTTTTAGTTGTGGTTTTAGACAGGTTGACACTACTGTTGGTTCTGTCACATACAGTTAGGACACAATGTGAGACTGCCTTCTTGGCTAGTTTGCCTCACACAGAGCAAAGTTAGTCTAGCCCAGTATGTTGTATTGAAGAATAGAGTCCAACACTCATTATCAAAGTTAACTTTGACTACTGTAGCTCAAACCCACACACCCACACAGCACACCCCAAAAACCCCAACAGCTCTATCCATAGCAACCAACACAGCAGTGCATACACAACATTTACCCCTCCCCCCAGAAAAACACAAAATGCAAAACCTGTGTAAAGCTGTACCTTATACCATAACTACTGAACCAATATATAACATATGATATAATATATATAATGCCTATAAGGTCCAAACACTGAAGGTTGTGACAAAGTCTTAAGTAACCTGGGTGGGCCTTCTTATGTACTGGCCTGCCCTGGTGAACTGCTGGCTGTGGCTGTGGTAGCCTGGCTTGGCCTGGTGGAGCCCAAGTGGAGATCTAAGAGAGACTGAAATGGCTGTAAGTATGAGTCTAGTTGTGGTTGCTGGGGTGCTGGGTCTGGCTGCAGTGAAGGCAGTGATACTTATGGATCCATAAGCACTGCTACTAGTGATGAAAACACTGGTGATGGTTGGACCCCTACATCTTCGCCTAGTGTTTGCACTTTTCTAAGTCTTCTGGTATGCCAGCATTATCTATCACTGATCATGAAGGTGGCTGGTCCCAATTGGCGGCTAACCTGCAAAGTGCTGTCCAGTATGATGCCATGTTGTTGCCCCGATGATGTCTGTGGGCTCGGACACAATCACCTAAACGAATAGTGGGGCTCTTGACTCTGTCTCAGATTAAAATGATTCTGCATTTGGTGCTGGTGTCGGTGGAGACTCTGACCTGTGCCCGTGGTCCACCTCTGCTGCTTCTGACAAATGCTGCGGTTTCAGTCGGTCCAGTGGCAGTTCCATCTCACAGCCAAGCATAAGGAATTCTGGAGAGGTTACGGTGGTGATGTGCTGACTTGCTCTGTAGTGCATAGGGTATGGTTGAGCACTGGCTTGAATGATCAGCCCTGAGCCAGGTATATGCTATTCTTTCTCCATTTGCTTGTGTGTTGTAGTACTTTCCTCACTGATACCTAAGGTTTCTTCCTTGAATTCACACAAATCAAACAAACAGGGAGTTTTCCCTCACCCTTGTTGCTCCCTGGGGACACTAACAACCTGACTATGCCTAAATGAACGCCTTCCCTTGTACTAGCACCTCGGGTTTGCAAGGACTGTTGACCTGTGTTCACGCAAGAGCCTGCATCAATGGGGCATTGCATAGTTCTAGTGCCTCTGGACTACAAAGACTGTTGACCTGTGTTACCGCAAGAGGCCACATCAACGGAGCATTGCATCGTTTTAGCGCCTCTGGTCTACAAGGACTGTTTACCCGTGATCACGCAAGAGCCCGCATCAATGGGGCATTGCATTGTTGTGACTGTGCATTATTGCGACATTCAACAGCCCGCATAAACGGGGCATTGCGTCACTGTGACATTAGACATTAGACATCCAGCGCGGATTCCGTACGCCCCTTCCAGCCATGCACTTGGCGAACATGCATTCCCTACCCAACAAAATAGATGAGCTGCTTCTCCTGAATAAGATAAACAAGGACTTCGCCCGCTCTGCTGCCCTGTGCTTCACTGAAACATGGCTCAGTGAACTCATTCCAGACAATGGATTACATCTTCCAGGGTTCGGCTTGCATCGCGCCGATCGGCAGAAAGAGCTATCGGGAAAGACGAAGGGTGGTGGAATATGCTTGTACATTAACGAAGGTTGGTGCACAGATGTTACGGTTCTCAGCAAACACTGCTGCCCAAACCTCGAATCACTTTTTTTGAACTGTAAACCCTTCTACTCACCGCGGGAGTTCTCCTCATTCATTCTAGCTGGTGTTTACATCCCACCTCAGGCTGACGTGAGTGAAGCTCTGCAAACTCTCGCTGACCAGGTTAACTCATCAGAACAAACTTATCCTGACTAAATTATAACCAAGCTAACCTAAAAAACGAACTTCCAAAATTCAGACAGCACATTAACTGTCCTACCAGGGACAACAACATATTGGATCACTGCTACACTTCTCTCAAGGATGCATATCACTCTGTCTCCCGTGCGGCACTAGGCCGCTCAGACCATTGCCTGGTTCATCTTATTCCTACCTACAAACAAAAGTTAAAAACAGCTAAACCTGTGATCAGGTCAACAAAGAAGTGGACGGAGGAGGCAAAGGAAGAACTACAGGACTGTTTTGACTGTACAGACTGGAGTGTCTTCGAGGAGGCCACGGCTGACCTGGACGAATTGACAGATACCGTCACCTCATATATTAGTTTTTGTGAGGAAGTTTGCGTGCCAACAAAAACTTTCCGTATATTTAACAACAACAAACCATGGTTCACCCCAAATCTCCGTCAGCTCCGCCAAGCCAAAGAGGAGGCCTACAGAAATGGGGATAAGCCTCTCTTCAAGTCACTCAGGAACTCACTCACAAAAGCGATCAGAGCAGCTAAAAGGAGTTACTCTGAAAAGCTGAAAAACCAGAAAAACGACTCCACGGCACTATGGAGAGGGCTTCAGGACATCACGAATTACAAAAGACCACCCCCCACTGCTGAGGCCAGCAACGGTCTTGCTGATGACCTGAACGCCTTCTACTGCAGATTTGAGAAGGGGGCATTCAAGTCAAGTCAAGTCAAGTCAAGTCAAGTAGGTTTTTATTGTCGTTTCAGCCATATACACAGTACATAGTGAGACGAGACAGCGTTTCACCGGGAACAATTGGTGGACACATAACTGTTAAAACACAGTATAGACAAGACAGATACATAATAGTGCCTACATACACTACTGAGGGGCTACACAGATTCACTTCACCCACTCACACACGCACTCACACACTCACCCACACACACACGCTTACACTCTCCTGTACACTTCTGTACATACAGTGCAACACAGTAGTGAACAATACAACACAGTTGTAAACAAGGCAGGTCAAGTTTGCAGGTGACCTAGAACAAACACTCTAGACAGGGCATGGCTTTTAGCAGAGCACTGTGGCTACTGGTGTGATTTGTAAACAGTAGACTGTTCTACATAAATATAATTAATAGCAGCAGGCTAGTGGTATGATTTGTAAACAAAAGACTATTCTAAATAAATATAAGTAGTAGCAGCAGAAAGTGCGGGGGCATAAGGTGCGGTGTGCTATGACGCGCTGGTTTGCAACCTGAGTTACTAAGAAATTACAGTCCAAAATATTGCACTACAGGTTATTCAGCAGTCTGACTGCCTGTGGGAAGAAGCTCTTCCCCATTCTGGAGGTGCGGGCAGTGATGCTGCGGAGCCTTCTACCAGATGGTAGTAAGGTGAATAGTCCATGGGAGGGATGGGAAGTGTCTCTGATGATGTTCCTGGCTTTTCGCAGACAGCGTGAGCTGTAGATGTCTGAGAGGGGGGGCAGAGAGACTCCAGTGATCTTTTCGGCTGTCCTCACAATCCGCTGCAGGCAGTTGCCGAACCACGCTGTGATGGCGCCGCTGAGGATGCTCTCAATCGTCCCTCTGTAGAAGGTTGTGAGGATGGCGGTTGGGAGATTAGCTTTGCGCAGTCTTCTCAGAAAGTACAGACGCTGCTGGGCTTTCTTTGTGATGTGTGTGGTGTTGAGAGTCCATGAGAGGTCGTCAGTTATGTGTATGCCCAGAAACTTTGTGCTCTGGACAATCTGTACTGGGAGGTTGTTGATGCACAGTGGGTTGTGTTTATGCAAAGTCCGTCTGAAGTCAATGACCAGTTCTTTAGTTTTGTCCACGTTGAGGGACAGGTTGTTGTTGGTGCACCAGTTGCTGAGCTGAGCCACCTCCTCTCTGTACGGGGCCTCGTTGCCTCCGCTGATCAGACCCACCACGGTAGTGTCATCAGCAAACGCCTTGTGTTGTCCCACCTCAAAAAGATCACAGGCTCCCGGCTTGACCCCATGCAGTTTGCCTACAGGGCAAATAGGTCAGTGGATGATGCAGTGAATATGGGACTGCACTTCATCCTGCAACACCTTGACCAACCAAGGGCCTACACCAAGATTCTGTTTGTGGACTTCAGCTCGGCGTTCAACACCATTATCCCAGATATCCTCACCACCAAACTCTCCCAGCTAACTGTGTCTCCTGCCATCTGTCAGTGGATCTCCAGCTTCCTGACCGACAGGAGCCAACATGTGCGGCTCGGAGGTGTCACATCCGGTACACGGACTATCAGCACTGGTGCTCCCCAAGGCTGTGTCCTCTCACCGCTGCTCTTCTCTCTGTACACAAACGACTGCACCTCAAATGACACAGCGGTCAAGCTCCTGAAATTTGCAGACGATACCACTGTCATTGGGCTTATCCAGGATGGTGATGAGTCTGCATACAGACAGGAGGTTGACAAGCTGGTGCTCTGGTGCAGCCAACACAATCTAGAACTCAACGCACTAAAGACTGTTGAGATGGTTGTGGACTTCAGGAAGCACCCATCACTGCTGCACCCCCTCACAATATCCCACAACCCAGTATCAAATGTGGACTCTTTCAAGTTTCTGGGATCCATCATCTCTCAGGACCTGAAGTGGGAGTCCAACATCAACGCCATCCTCAAAAAGGCTCAGCAGAGGATGTACTTCCTACGCCAGCTGCGGAAGCATGGCCTACCACAAGAAATGTAAGCGTAGCGTGAAGTTCTACCAGGAAGACGTAATGCGCGTCATCAGTTAGCTGTCGTCCAATCAGCACGTAACATCTGTCTTTAAATACGTCATCTTACCTACCTGCTTTGCTGCTCACAGGTGTATTCCGCTGTTCGACGCATTTTCCCCTCGCGCAACATCAGCCGTATCTGATTCCATGAGGATATAATACCAGTCCGCTTCTTCCTGCTCGCATTTGCCCGTACTGCTCCTAAAGGATTTTCTCCACTCGCTGCCTGATGGCCAACGCCAACATTTCCTATCAAGCCCCAAGTCGCCCGGCTATTTTGGATTTTCTCCCGAGTTCCAGTCTGTTCCGGTTCGGGTCTCCCTTCCCCGGAGCCGTGCCAATTGTACCTAACCTTGGTTTTCATTTCATTCGATCTGACGATATCATTTCGTTGATGTAGATATGAATGATGGGTCGTGCACCTTTTTATGTTGTTTACCGTACATGTGTATTATGCGTCCGTAGTTCGTACCTCCTCGATGGCACGCGCAATTTTCTCGTCCTCAGTGGGTTTGTTGGGATAGTTAGCGCATTCATCGTGGTGCTCGTATGCTTTTGGCAGTCTGATAAATGATGATAACTATGCTAAAATGTTGAGCAGCTAACGGTGTTTGCTAGCGATTGGCTCATGTTTCGTTAGCCGTCGTCCTACCTGTCTCGTCAGTGCTACTTTGCAGGTTTCATTAGCTAATATGCTGCCATGCTTCTACTCAACGAGGTCTGCTTGTGTAGAGGGATACCAAATGTTTTTTCAGCGTCTGGTTAAAAAGTTTTCTTCTCACATAACTGATCGATGCTTGGGATACGTACGTCGACGGCCAAATTCGTTTGCACTGTCCTGTTATCGCAGGCTACCTCATATAGTTGCTAATATGCAACTTAGCTCCGGTTAGCTTCCTATCAGTCAAAATGGGCATATCAGTCTAACACGGATTACTCATTTACGGTATTTGTTTAAAGTAAGCTCGTACAAACATGTCGGAGTGTGAAAGTTGTCATGTGGGCGAATTTCGTCTAACCTGTAGCCTACGTTTTCCAGGTTAGCTTTCTATAAATCATCTGACCATAGTCAAGTTCTATGGGGGCTAGTTTTCTACCCGGTAGAAGTCCTGATGCTTTCGTTTGCTAGCTGTGACACTGTGCTATCGGCACACTAATATGAGGACTAAATTCATCTG
This sequence comes from Coilia nasus, assembly GCA_027475355.1. Taxonomy (NCBI): domain Eukaryota; kingdom Metazoa; phylum Chordata; class Actinopteri; order Clupeiformes; family Engraulidae; genus Coilia; species Coilia nasus. Next base: position 27,739,272 of record CM050200.1, read on the forward strand.
CAGAGAGACGTGTTTACATAGATGGTGTCTCGTGGGTTTTATTGTTGTTGGTTAATCTGTTCAACCTTTACAAGCTGTAACTGCACCAACGGTTACCTATGATCCACGTAATTGGCCCAATCTGTTTGCCCCGGAGCTATCGTGCTTGACGTGACTGTTCAGTTAGTGGGATGGACCGATGTCGTTCTTTTGTTTCAAGGTCAACCGTACTTCCCCGTGTGCACAAGCATTCTGTTCTGCTGCCAGTTCGGTAAGCTGATAGTTAAATGATGGGAATGTTGTATTAAAAGTCTGCAATTTTCTCTGCATACTGATGGAAACCAATTATTTACTCCCCGACAATTCAGTGTAGCATTTATTAAGCATTTTCATTCGTAGCTGCTTAATGTGGTGTTTATGGGGCTATTGCAGTAATTTTCCCTTTCATTTTCCAATGCAATCTTTGCACCGGATGCCATGTTTTAGCCCTTATTGACTAGGTTGATGGGTTATTTATTGGGCATTACAGTATATCACAAACATTTCGCTCAGGTTCCATTCCGTATTGAGGTACTCATTTAATGACTCATGCATGCAGCGTTGTTAACTGTCTCATTTATTTTATCTCTGCAGGCTAATTGTCCCAGGTGCGGTAGTTTACCAGTGGTTTGGCCATTATATCTTCGTCTTCGTAATCTTAACAGTGGTGTAGCATGTCCACTCTTGGCTGTCCAACCCTGAGTAGCCTTTTTGAAATGGTGCTGGTAAAGGATTTTTCCTAGATTTCCCAATGTTTTTCCACGGAATTGGCAAGAAAGTGATTAACAGTCATTTTGTGAGTTCTTGTGTGTTGCTTTTGCAGGCCGTTTTTCGTGTGTCGCTCTCAGCGAGCTGAACTCTGCATCATATGTTGCTCTTTGTAGGAGCCGATCTGTGTGTCATGCTCGTCGCTCTCCGTGAGAGCCTATTCATAGGTCACGTATGTTGCTCCCCGTAAGGATTGATCTGTCATCTTGTGTGTTGCCTATCCTGATCCGATTATTTGGGCCACTCCTTTCGGGTTTGGAGCTGTGCCAACCGCCGTGTAACGCCCCGAATACATGCAAGTGAAATGTACCGCTTTCTCTCCGCTTGCTCCGCTTGAGTGGGAGTGTTCTGAACGTCAGTCAAAGAGATATGAAGTTTAAAAGGCTAAAGATGGTTGTTTTTCTGGCATGTCAATATAATGTTACCAACGGCACTGTTTCAAAGTTCATGTACGATTCTTTTGAAATGTTTATCTCTCCACCTGCCGCCTTCCAACTGAAAAGTCATTGGTTACCGCTCAGCAAACACCGCTCCTCATTTGCATAAAGTTCAGCAGAGCTAAATTTTTCGCCCACCTCGCCCGCCTCTCTGTTTATACAAGCCATTCGTTTTATATTGGCGCTGCTGCTGTCAATTTAAAGGCTGGGGGGATGGTTGTCCTCAGCTTTTGAATATTACATCAGGTCCGACGATCGTGTCGTTCAGTCATTTCAATGGCACTCCCCAGAATTCAAGGTAAGCTTTAACGTCCGGTGGTGGTCGTTTTCGTCACTTTTCATATCGTCACTGTTCATGGTGTTACCTGTGACATCTGTCAATGTCTGTTCCTATTGGAGGAATCTGTCATTGTTTGCTATGTGCAATGTATTGGTCAGCAAACACCGCTCTTTATTTACGTAGAGTTCAGCAGAGCTCAATTTTTCGCCCGCCTCTCGGTCTATACAAACCAATCGTTTCGTATTGGCGCTGCTGCTACAGCAGCAGTAGCAGAACGCTGTATACCTCCGAAGTCAATTCAAAGGCTGGGGAGATGGTCGTCCTCAGCTTTTGAATGTTACATCAGGTCCGATGATAATGTCGTTCAGTCATTCAAATGGCACACTCCAGAATTCAAGGTAAGCTTCAACGTCTGGTGGTGGTCGCTTTCGTCACTTTTCATATCGTCACTGTTCATGGTGTTACCTGTGACATCTGTCAATGTCTGTTCCTATTGGAGGAATCTGTCATTGTTTGCTATGTGCAATGTATTGTAAAATAACTGTACTATGTCTGTGCTGAGACCTGAAGCATCCACCATGGACCGTGTCTCATCTGTCATCTCCGCCACTACTCAAGGCGTCCTTCATCGTCTGCGCCGACACTCGAGTTGCCAAAGTCACTTCAGAATGCATTTATCAATGGTGGTAGGGAGTCGTGGGTTGTCTCCCTCTGTCTATACCGGCCATTCGTTTTGCATCAGCGCTGCTACGGCAGCGGCAGGACGCCAGAATTCAAAGTAAGCTTCGACATCTGGTGGTGGTCGTCTCGTCACTTTTCCTGGTTTCTGTTGACGTGATCATAGTTCCTGGTGTTGTAACATTCGCCATTGTCTCTGTTGACAATAGGAGGACTCACTATTTGCTATGTGTCATGTATTGTAAATGAAATGTACTGTATTATAATGGCTGTGTGGCCTTGTCAGTGTCTTATCTGTATTCTCTACCATTCTCGGAGACGTCCGTCACTATCTGCGCCCTTACTTGGGCATCCGTCACTGGTCTGGTGGAAGCATCCTTACTGTTCGTTTTGTGCATTGAAATGTACCGTTGTGTCATGTCTGTGTTGAACCTTGAGACATTCGTTATCGAGCTGTTTGTTGATGCATTCGTTTCTGTTTATGTGTAATGACCTACAATGTATTGTTCTGTCTGCGCCGACACCTGTGTTCCTCCTATCGTGGAGGCAGTCGGCAGTCATTTCCCTCCTATCGTGGAGGCAGTCATTCCCCTCCTATCGTGGAGGTAGCGTCCCCCTCCTATCGTGGAGGTAGCGGCTTCCTCCTATCGTGGAGGTAGCATCCCCCTCCTATCGTGGAGGTAGCATCATCCTCCTATCGTGGAGGTTGCATCCCCCTCCTATCGTAGAGGTAGCGGCTTCCTCCTTTCGCGGAGGTAGCGGCTTCCTCCTATCGTGGAGGTTGCATCCCCCTCCTATCGTAGAGGTAGCGGCTTCCTCCTTTCGTGGAGGTAGCGGCTTCCTCCTATCGTGGAGGTAGCATCATCCTCCTATCGTGGAGGTTGCATCCCCCTCCTATCGTGGAGGTAGCGGCTTCCTCCTATCGTGGAGGTAGCATCATCCTCCTATCGTGGAGGTTGCATCCCCCTCCTATCGTAGAGGTAGCGGCTTCCTCCTATCGTGGAGGTTGCATCCCCCTCCTATCGTAGAGGTAGCGGCTTCCTCCTTTCGTGGAGGTAGCGGCTTCCTCCTATCGTGGAGGTAGCATCATCCTCCTATCGTGGAGGTTGCATCCCCCTCCTATCGTGGAGGTAGCATCATCCTCCTATCGTGGAGGTTGCATCCCCCTCCTATCGTGGAGGTAGCGGCTTCCTCCTATCGTGGAGGTAGCATCCCCCTCCTATCGTGGAGGTAGCATCATCCTCCTATCGTGGAGGTTGCATCCCCCTCCTATCGTGGAGGTAGCGTCCCCCTCCTACCGTGGAGGTAGCGTCCCCCTCCTATCGTGGAGGTAGCATTTTCCTCCTATCGTGGAGGCTGTCGTTTTTATTTCTAAGTGTGATGACATGCACTGTGATGTTATGTATGTGCCGAACTCTGAAGCATTCGTTTTTAAGCCCGTGTGGTGGCCTCCTCTTCTGTTTCAGTGTAATGACTTGTATTGTCCTGTAATGTTCTGTAATGTTTTGTCTGCACCTATACCAAAGGTATTTGTCTCTGGGCTTTCTTCTGCCTTTATACTCACACTGTCACCGATGTCCAGGATTTCAATTGCTTGCATGATTCGTTTTTTCAGTTTTTTTGGCATAATTATGCTTATTTGCAGATGGCGACAACTAAAGTGTTGGTGGGTATCTCTTCACGGCTCGGTAGGTTTTATTTTTATTTTGGGGGGTAGTGTTGAATTGACTTACGTAAGTATCACAACTATATCTCTTTATTTTGGGGGTATTACTATTATGCCCTGCCATTACTACAGTCAGCATCTATTCAGTTTTCATGTTTTATTGATCAGGACAAAGGACAGGACCTACGCCAAAGTCTGTTGTGCCATATCATTACATGTAATCAAATAAATTATTATCGTGTTACCATATACTCAAAGTCTTTCTGGTTGAAATGTAAGCGTAGCGTGAAGTTCTACCAGGAAGACGTAATGCGCGTCATCAGTTAGCTGTCGTCCAATCAGCACGTAACATCTGTCTTTAAATACGTCATCTTACCTACCTGCTTTGCTGCTCACAGGTGTATTCCGCTGTTCGCCCTCCTCCCACCCCAGCATCCATCCAAGGGTCCTGTCCGTGTCCAGTGGGTCCTGACGATGATGTCTAATCCGCCATGCCTCTTGTTCGATCTTTTGATGTCTCTTCTACGTCGGCCTCTTCACTGGCCTCCCGATGTCTCCTCTACCTCGGCATCTCCACTGATCGACCTCGGATTTCTGGTCTCCTCCTTATCCTTCCGGATCCCTCCATATACTCACTCGGGATTCCAGCTACAGCCCCTCCATGAACAGTTCAATTCTCTGCCGCATACATTGGGGTGACACTGCTTTGTTCCCGGATGTTGGATTTCCTGTCACCTGAGCGACAACCTGGACTCTATCAGCTCATTGAGCACCAGTTTAGCCTCAGGCAGTTAGGCTTTCCCCCTAGAGTCGTGGTTCTGCCCAAGGTTTCTTCCTCATTAAGAATATTTAGGGAGTTTTTCCTTGCCCCGGTGCTCCGGGGGGACCCAGAGTTGTGCTCTTGGAATCCTCTGTTTCCCTTTCAATGCATTATGTATCGTCTTCAATGTTTGTTCTGCATCATATGTTTCTGGAAGTTCATTGTCTACCTTTTGATCACCACCAGTGGGTCCTTGTCCTTTTGTCAGGGGGTATTACTATTATGCCCTGCCATTACTACAGTCAGCATCTATTCAGTTTTCATGTTTTATTGATCAGGACAAAGGACAGGACCTACGCCAAAGTCTGTTGTGCCATATCATTACATGTAATCAAATAAATTATTATCGTGTTACCATATACTCAAAGTCTTTCTGGTTGAACTGTTGGTGACCTTCTACACAGCTGTAGTAGAATCCATCCTCTGCTCGTCCATCACAGTCTGGTTTGGAGCAGCCACACAACATGACAAACACAGACTACAGCGCACAATTCGGACTGCTGAAAAAATCATCGGTGCCCCCCTGCCCTCCCTCCAGGACTTGTACATTGGGAGGACCAGGAAGCGGGCAGAGAACATAATCAAAGACCCCTCTCACCCTGCACACACCCTCTTCGACCTCCTTGCCTCTGGTAGATGCTACAGATCCCTGCGCACCAAAACTACCAGACACAAAAACAGCTTCTTCCCCACTGCCATCACCCTACTGAACAGCTGAACTACACATGCATACATACATACATGCACACATGTGTATATGCTTACTGTTATGCCCTTGTATCCCCCCCCAGCGCTTCTCTTGCACATGACACAAGCAAAGACTTGCCTAGGTGTCCCCTGCCCAGCAACTCAAGACTCTTTTTTTGTGCGGCAAGGTATACAATCTCTGACAAGGGCCTTGATGTCTCTGACAAGGTTTCTGCACTACTGTTTCAGTTTAACAATGCTTAGGTGCCCTTCATAGGCCATCAACAGCCCATGTGTCCACTGGTTGTTATGCACCACAGTACAGACACCTCTGGAGATGCGGATGTCGCTGTAGCGTACGGACACAGCTCATCGGACACCTTCTTTGGTCATCCTGAGAGTATGTATGTTAGGGTGACCATATTTTCATTGGTGAAAATCAGGACACCCAGTGGGGGGGGGGGGGGGGGGGGGGGTTGTTAAGTAAAAGTCACAAACAAAAATAACTTCAATTACAAATGAATTTATGATTTTTTTTAATTCAAAAGGTGCACAAGATATTTATTTTATTCAAAATGTATTTATTCAAAAAGTGCTTTACAATTTCTCTTATGAATGCACACAATGAAAGAAATAATAACAACTTCTCTCAGTATTACACATAACACATAACAGTTAACAATAACTCTCAACAACACTGATACTCAGTTAGCCTCAATTTCAGTCATACAATGTCTGTTGTAGGCTATTGGAAAAGAAGGTTAGCAATTGTCTTCTAAAAAAAATAAATTAAATAACTATGGTGGTGTTTCACAGTGTGAAATGACCAGGTAGCCTCCGCTGCATTCACAGCATCCTCGTTACCTGATCTCACGAAATACATGCTGATGGAACTGGCGCTGCTCTCGCCTCGAACAGCCTTTTTATGTTTTTCGGTGTCCAGGTGGAATTTTAGGTCCCTGGCACCACCACTGGACAGCGAGACATAAGTGCCTGCTTTGCACTGTGCACAAGGCTTCCCACTTGTCTCGCCCCGGTCGAGGGCTGCCTGCACTGACGCATCAAGTGGCTCAGGGGTGACGTCACATATAGTGCCGTGCGCAGTGCCCTAGTGCCTGTCATTTTACTGGTCCAATGAAACCAAAGCCGTGTAAAAAAGGAACTGAATGAAAGGTAATTTTAAAAACCCGGACATTTCCTCATTTTCTAAAAAAAAAACAGGACACCCCGGACAGGTTGTAAAATACGGACATGTCCGGGGAAAACCGGACGGTTGGTCACCCTAATGTATGTAGTGTAGTCAGTTTGGGGTCACGCTCTGATTACTACTAAAGCTCCTGCAATTGAATTGGAGGGGAGTGTAAAGCATCTTGATGAGTTCTGGCTCTGCATCCCCATCTGAGCAGGTTACTAGCATGGGAACATCAACAGAGTGGGAGACCAGGTCAGCAACCACATTGTTTCTCCCCGTTGTGAATTGAAGCTCAAAGTCGTATTCCCTCAATTGTTCATCCCATCCATGTAGCCATAGGTGTTTATGGCCTGAGCCTGATCTTGCTAACGCTGCAATAAGAGGGCTGGACGGGCTGTTCTGAGGGTGAAATGTCATCCATAAAGGTAGACATGGCACCTATCTGCAGCTACACAGGCAAGGGCCTTACGCCTACAGAGTAGCGCTTTTCCGTTGATGTCAACGCCATTTCTATGGTGTTTTGGCATTTAACACAAGTGAACACTAATAGCTAACATATAGGCTAGGATTGTTTCCACCACTATGATACATTGCAAACCAAGCCAACCGAGCCATCCTCACACTTGGGAATTTATAATACTTTATTTTACGTTGTTGGCTAAACTGAAATATAGTATGTTCTAGACAATGGAGGCACTAATTGTAATAAAAACCAGCCTGTTCTAAAACAGAGGTTGGTGAACTGGTCCTAGCAGGTAGAAGATGGGGAATGGGGAAGAGATCAGGAAACCTGTGGTCATAGGCCGAATATATGGAAGCACATCTGCACAAATATTGAAATAGCAATTTAATTTGCAAATGGCAATTCAGTGTTCAAATTTTTCATGCAATTTGTAGAAAATACTTTGCAATCAGCAATTCAATATGCAAATGCAATGCAATCCTTTATTTGCTTTGAAATATTTCATTGATATATGAAATCAATGATATGATATATATCTATATATATATATATATATATATATATATATATTTTTTTTTTTTTAGCTATATTACTTTATTTTATCTTTGAGTAATGATAACTTTGTTTATTTATTTTATCATTTTATTTACATTATTGATATTTTGATAATATTGTTGTTAGTGATTGTTTAGTTTATTGAATTGCTTATGTTTTTAGTCTTTTTCTTTGTATTTATGTATGATTTGGGCACTTGGAGGCAGTAGTGAGCACAGGTAGCCTATATCCCTCTATTGCATAGTGTTGCTTCAGGGTAACATACCCATTTTCCCTCCATTTCACTGCCACAAGACATCATACTGTACATCAATAAAAATGCTTATGTGGAATGTGCCAGAAGTATAGGAAGCCAATAGTGTGCTTGTAAGTGATCACATGACTTGCCCCAGCCCCATTTCAAACCCTTTTCCTCGCACACACTCGCATGTTGCAGCCATGTTTTTTCATCTCCAAAAAAGCTAGAAAAAGTGATCTTATCCTGAAGATTTCCATGAACAAAAAATATTTCCACAATTTTGGGTAAATCTTCACTTTATTTTCTCCCTTTAATTATGTTTTTGTCTAATATTTATTTTGTTAACAGCTAAAATAGTTATGTTGCCTCAACGCAACAATATGCAACAGTGGAATGAAATGAGGAGCATGCTTGTTAGCAATGCAATACTTCAGACAGATGGCAGAATATACAGAAATATATTAATGTATTTGACTCTATATGCCTTGTTTCTGATTTAAATTAGTAAATTACAGTGTTTATGATAAATTTTTACAGTTTAGGTATTGCTAGTCATCTATGCATGAAAAGCTTGCAGTTTGGTCAGCTTAGTGGATGCGTGCTTGGGTGTGAGCACGAGTGTGCACGTGTGTGTGTGTGTGTGTGGTCCAAATATTCAACTTACCACTTATGTCCTGAGATATAATAATTCTATTATCTTTGTCAGTGACCATGAACACATCAATGTTTTATGGACGAAAGAGGAGTCAGGCAGTGGACACTGGCTTAGTTTTGCCATGTGATAACAGTGAGGATGAGTTAGATGCTAGTGATGAGGAGAATGAGGAAGACAGACTGGTCAATGAGGGAGACATTGATGAGGAGTCAGATCATGAGTCAGGTAATTGTCAGTCAGTGTTGAATTTTAAGTTGCCCCCAGGCACAGTGCAATTCATGCATTCTATGATACAATAACCAGTCAATGAAAGAATGAAAGAGGGTGGTATTAGATAGTTATTTAGATTAAATCATAACAACCAGTTATTTGATAACTACCACAATTAATAATCAATAATTCTGAATTAATAATTAATAATAACCCCAATTAATTAATACTTAACTCCAGATCAAGGTGCTGAACAAACACACGAAGAAGAGGAAGAGGAACCACCATTCATAAAGGCCAAGGATCTCACATGGAGAGCTGTCACAAAGACAATACCCCCTGTCCCCCAATGGAAAGCAAGTCTCCCTCTGCCATTAGAGGTTAAGGCACCAGTTGACTACTTCAGACAACTGACACAAGAGGCAACAGAAAACATGGTCACACAGACCAACTTGTATGCCAGCCAATGTGACATAAACAAGCCCTTCAATGTTACCAGCAAGGAGATGGAGCAGTTTATTGGCATTGCCCAATACATGGGAATCTTCAGCTTTCCAACAACAAGATTGTACTGGAGTACAGCTGCAAGAGTGGACTGCATTGCCAACACAATGTCTGTGAATCGCTGGGAGACCATAAAGCGATATCTCCACTTCAACAACAACGAAAAGCAGGTCCCAGCAGGTCATCCTGGTTATGACAGGCTTTTCAAACTTCGTCCTCTCTTGACAGCTTTGAAGAGCAGCTTCAACACTGTTCCAATGCAGGAGATGCTCTGCGTTGACGAGCAAATTGTGCCATTCAAAGGCAAAAGTGGTATAAAACAGTACAATCCAAAAAAACCAAAACGCTGGGGGTACAAAATATTTGTACTCGCTGACTGCCATGGGATAGTTCACAACTTTAAAGTGTACACTGGCACCATAACTCAAGCTGAAGGAATGCCAGACATTGGTGCCAGTGGCAACATCGTCCTTCAGCTATGTGCTGTCATTCCCAAGAACCAGTCCTTCAAGTTGTTTTTCGACAACTGGTTCTGTGGCATTGACCTACAAGTACAACTGGAGAAGATGAAAATCCACAGTGTTGGAACAGTGAGACCCTCAAGGTTGCCAAATTGCACATTCTCAGATGACAAAATCATGAAAACAAAGGGAAGAGGAGCCTTTGAAGAGAAGGTAACAAAGCATGATGGTGTCAGCTTGAGAGCTGTGAAGTGGCATGACAACCGCTCCGTCCACTTGCTGAGCACATTTGCAGCAGCCCACCCCACCACCAAGGTCAAGAGGTGGGACAAGAAGACCCAACAAATGGTGGAGGTGGAAAGGCCCAACATTGTCTCCATCTACAATAAAAGCATGGGAGGTGTCGACCTCCTAGATTCCATGGTAGCTCTATATTGCACCAAAGTCCGATCCAAGAAGTGGTATCATCGTCTCTTCTTCCACATGATGGATATGCCGATGGTGCAAGCTTGGCTTCTCTACAGAAGAGATTCAACCAGTTCTGGTGTTGACCAAACAGAGCAGCTGAGCTTGCTTGCTTTTAAATCTGAGGTGGTAAGCTGTCTGTGCAAGACCGACTCTTTTTGCAGCAAGAGGGGGCGGCCATCTCTGAGTGTCCAGGCTGGCTTAGACCTGAAAAGACGACGTGGCCCAACTGCACCTGTGCCACCAGCTCCAGTCCGTTTGGACCGCATAGACCACTGGTCTGTCTACAGTGAAAACAGAGGGAGGTGCAAGTATCCTGGCTGCAATGGGATAATCAAGGTGAAGTGTATGAAATGTGATGTGTTTCTCTGTCACACTCCTGACAGAAACTGCTTCTTCTCCTTTCACACAAAGTAACCTAGAGATGTTTCACTTGTTTATGACTTCTGATGATAGTGAATGTGTATACAATGTGTTAACAGTGAAATTAAAGTAATACTTACAATGTGTTTTAAACAATACAAAATACCTGTGTGTGATTTACTAATACGAAGACTCAATGAGAATAAAAATATGCAAATGTTGTTCCTTTGTTGCGCATAGTTGCTTGTAGGTAACAGACCATAACAAAAATGATTACTGAGAGTAACTGAATTACTTTTTCAGCAAATAATGTATCTTAAATGAAGTTGGTGTTATTGATCTTTCATAAAATGTGTTTTGTTATGAAATAAATACATTCATTTGAAAAACACTGCATTTTCTCTATTTATTACCATTATTGCATGCTGTTGCGTCAAAGCAACATACCTAAATCTACCTCCTATAATAATTATTTTTGTAAAATGTGTTTTGATATGTTCAATGTGCCCCATGACAAGTAAGAAAATGTGTGGAAATATTTTTTTCCTCCATTATTTCATATACCATGCAATAGAGGGATATAGGTAGGGAGTGGGAGGAGGACTGTTAAGGCACCTGGGTGATGGGGCATATGGTTTTTACCAGTGTGAAGAGATTCATGTGATTGCTCAACTGGAATAAAAAATAAACCTCCTATAAACAAGGAATCCAGAGTGGACATTGAATCTATTAATACCTGCGTAAATAAAGTCCCCACGGTGCACAGAAGTGTTGGTTTGTTTTATGATGAGTTTGTTTGACAAATGCTAACAAGCGGTCACATATATATTATGCTGATATTATGCTTATATTTTAAATATGATAGGTCACTGCGAGTTGCATATGCATGCTGCATGTGAGAATGTTCTACCCCTATTGCCTCCATTAGTCAATGAAAGAAAATAGGCAGAAAAACAAGCAAATAAGAAAAAGGCAAATAAAGTGACATAAGTTTGTTAACTAGAAAAAGCCATGCCACAGTTGTGATTCCCTGCTTCATCTCCTCCAACAAACTTGGCTAAGGCACCCCTTGAGACAACCACGAGATGTGATCTCCTTGAAAATGTGTGGAATAGGTGGCAGAGAGAGTGGCTGTGGCACTGCCAATCCAATTCCATCCATCCCAAATCTTAGTGGAGGGTGAATAGGATGTGGCATGTGAGTTTAATTCCAGAAAGTGGCTTGATAGTGAGCATGCATGATGTGAAATTTTACTGCATCTGAGGATGGTGTCTCTTGTAAACAACCTTTATATCACGGCTTCCTTCAATTTCACATTGTGATGCGTCCTTTAGAACGGTTATTAACTTTCTATATACGCACCCCATTGAAGTAGTCCCTAGCTAGAACTTTGGAATAGCTAGCTTGACAACCAAAGGCAAGGAACTAACGACTGTCTCTTGGCCATAGCAACCTCCAGTTTGGAATTAGCAATGGCAGTTTGTCCATTAAGTTATGAAAAGACACATCTTGTGGTGGATAGAAGTAGTTCTACAAAAACGTTTGTATTAGCAATTTAAACATGGAAATGATTACCTGAAATCAACATCAGACAAGTGTGGTAACCATGGCATAAGTGGGATAATGGACTTCACGGTGTTCGGATATCAGAAAGTTAATGCACTTCCGCTTTGTGTCATGGCCGCATTACCACCTTGAACGTGCATTAACTTTCTGATATCCGAACACTGTGTCGTCCATTATCTCTTACATACAAAACAAGTGTCTTGTAAACAACCTATACAAAACAGGCACTTGACTCTTGCTTTGCTACATTGGTTAACCTCAGGCACACCATACATCCTACAGATGAATGTCTCAGTCGATTTCAGTATATTCTCTGTTAGAGGGCCCTTTCCAAGGCCAGGAAGACCCGTATAATGATGGAGGAACACTTTCCACTTTCCTTTTTTCTTGTTGTGGTCACTGAACTGAGATATAGATTTCAACCAGTCACAGCACAGAAAGCAAGTAATGTGTCTAATTGATCAGGGGATAGTAACTTGTGAATTTCATGCACTGGAAAATACTTTGGAGACTTTGATGTACCACCCAGGACAATCCTGGTACCTTAGTAAGGATGCTTGTCATCGATTTCAGCTTGGCCTTCAATACCATCATCCCAAACATCCTCATAACCAAGCTGTTCGACTTGGATTTCCCCCCCACCACATGGGCCTGGATTAAAAACTTCCTTACTGATCGCCCACCCTCATCATCCACCCTTACACTGAGTACTGGCTCTCCGAAGGGCTGTGTGCTGAGCCCTCTTCTGTACACCATCTACACTTAAGACTGCTCCCCCGCACATCCCTGCAACACCATCATAAAGTTCATCAACGACACCATGCTGGTGGGCCTCTTCACAAAGGACGATGACGAAACCTACGGAGATGAGGTCCATTGGCTGAAAGAATGGTCTGACAACAACAATCTCACAAACACCAGGAAAACTAAGGAGGTAATCATGGACTTCCGCAGGTGCAAAGCTGACTCTCCCACCCTGCATAAAAGGAGACGTTGTGGAGAGGGTACCCACCTTTAAGTTTCATGGATGCATGCCATCCTTGTATGGTACGCTCGCTGAACAGTAGCTGATAGGAAGAGTCTAAAGAGGGTCACCAGAACTGCACAAAAGGTAATCGGCTGTCCACCCCTCCCTGCCATTCTCTCCATTGCCAGCTCTAGTTGTCTCACCAGAGCCAGGGCAATCATAATAACAATACATTTTATTTGTTATACTGCACCTTTCAAAACACCCAAGGTCACCTTACAGAAAATAAAAATAAAGAAATCAACATTAAAAACAATAACATTAGCATTAAAATATTACAGTAAGTGAAATGGCTTAGAGCCCACATGCTAATTAAAAAAGGCATGTTTTCAGTGCACTTTTAAACTGTAAAACAGAGTCCAGGGTGCGGATTTATAAGGGAAGGGAATTCTGGAGCAGCATATGAGAAGGCCCACCCACTGTGTTGAGATATATGTTTGGTTGGACCAGTAATCATGCATTAGATGTCCGCAGTGAACGTAGTGGTATGTAGATCTGTAACAGTTCCTTAATATATGGTGGGGCAAGTTTGTGGAAGGCTTTGAATGTAATTTGTAGGATTTAAAGTTAATCCGTTGGGATATCGGAAGCCAGTGAAGTTGGAGCAGCAGAGGTGTAACATGGTCATAACATGGTCGTAACACTGACTTTGAGCAGGTAATAATGCGTGCCGCAGAGTTCTGGACGAGTCGAAGACGGTGGGTAAGCTTGTTTTCTTCCCATGGGCAATGAGAATTCTAAATACATCAGGATAGTGACACTGCCCTTTATATGGACACCTCACTCATTGTCATTTAACTGCTGTGTGTGTGTATGTGTGTGTGTGTATGTACATGGCTGCGTGTGTGTGCGCATGTGTGCAATCTGGGTGCTACCCCACTGCTGCTAGTGCCCATGCTCTACCTGAGTTTGGACCACTACCTCCTCCTGTGCAATGGACACAGTGCAGTGTGCAATGGTCAGTATTCCCATTCATGCCTCCCTCAACACGTATCCCTTCCCCTGTTCTCTTGCTTTTTTTTGTACTTGACATGTACTTTGTATCTTTTGTACTTGACACTTCTTGCACCTTAGTGGATTTGCTGATTAATTTCATTGAACAGGCAACTGTGCAGTGTAAAATAAATCACGTATCAGCTTCCTCATGGCCAGCCTGTAAACAGGCGATTGCAAGATTTGGATCAGATGACATAGCAGTGGTTGATGTTACAAACCCCCCTGACACTACAATCACCGCTTCTCCTTTTGGGCTGTGTTTGATCGGCCAGTCCTTCAGCAGCCATGTTTCAGCCATTAGCAGATAGAACAAATCCTACACGAAAATAAATAGGCCATTGGTACTTTAATATATTAACAATGTACATTATGTACATTATGATGAGTTCAGTATAAGTTTATGATTAGGCATTAATCTATTGATTACACTTAATAAGTGCACAACTAAGCATTGGTTAAGAATTGAGACATTCTCAATTTATTATTAGGAGACACTGATTCAGTATGCATAAGTCATTTTTAAATAAGGAAATCATGCTTTGTTCTGCTTACCATACAATTACAGTGAAATAACCAATAGTTCATTATGACTTAATCATGATTTTACCCTTGAAATCACTGAGTTATGCAATAGTTCTATAATACTTTGAATATCATTTGTATCCTTAATTATATTGATACAACTACTTATGTAAAAGGTAACTTATCATTTAGAAGTGAGGAAAACACAATGAAAAAACATTAGATTCTGACCTCGTTAATGTGGAACAATGCATGATTACTTTTTTTAATAATAGCTGGTTAATGTTTGTAGAATTCTAGGTGATTTTCATGAATTCTCTGTATTTGTCAAATGAATACCATTATCTGTAAATGTGACGCACATGTTTGTTCAACACCAGTACAAGCCGTGCCCGAGATAAATTTAGCAGGTTATCTTGACCAGTATGGAGAGGGTCACAAGGAGATCGTAGGCTTAACATGTTTGTGTCATTGCTGAGCAGGCGCCAGCTAGGTGGCTGAGGAGATATGGATGTACATGGTGTTGCACAGATATGCACGAGCGATGTTAGTTTTTGGGTATACAGTACTGTGCAAAAGTCTTAGGCAGGTGTGAAAAAATGCTGTCAACTAGGAATGCCTTCAAAAATGGAAGTGTTAATGATTTATGTTCATCAATTAACACAATGCAGTGACTGAACAAAAGAGAAATCTAAATCAAATCAATATTTGGTGTGACCACCCTTTGCCTTTAAAAGAGCATAAATTCTTCTAGGTTTATTGCATAGAGTTTTTGAAGGAACTTGGCTGGTAGGTTGTGCCAAACATCTTGAAGAACTACCACAGATCTGGGGTGCGTTTCTCGAACGCAAAGTTGCTAACTTCCTAGCCACTATCATTGTTGTGACTTCCGAAGTGCCGCACCAAAGGCTACTTTGTGTTTCTCGAAGCTCACTAGGGTAGGACTTTGGAAGTAACACCAATGGTAGTGAGAACTTCGGTAGAAGAGACCCTCCTACGCGTTTCTCGAAACCTTCGTAGCAGAGCAACTTCCGAAGTAAAGCCAAAACTTCGAAGTAAAGTTAGGAAGGTCTCACTACAGCTCTCGAGGTGAAGTAAGAGCCTTACTACAAAAGTTGACCCCACCCACGGCAAAACTTGCAGTAGATCTCTGACTGTAAAGTGCAAATATCTCGTAATCCTACAGCACAAACACAGTGAAAATCAATCGGTGTGTACAGGTTACTATAATACAGCTGTTGATATTGTTAAATGGCCAATCCGTGATATGTAATTTCCTTGTTACAACCGTATGGCATGATTTAAACACGTAGTGGTTTGTACAGCAATATTATGATCACCTGCACAAACCGATTGAGTTTCGCTGAGTTTGGACCGCAGGATTATAAGATATTTGCATTAGAAGCTGGCCTTCAATTGGAAGGTTTGCCGATAGCTACATCATGTACGTTTGGTTGGAACCTGTTATGAGCTGAAGAGGGAAGTTGACGTGATTAGCAGTGGTGCACCTGGTTGAGAGATCGTATACTACTGAAATGTGAGACGATATGTTCAGGTTCGAGGCCGACATGAGTCATGTTAGAGAAATCTAAATGTGGCCTCACACGTACAATAATGTGGTTTTATATTGCTCTAATTTGTAGTTTGGTTTAATATTAAACGGCTACATGTAAAAGAAATGCATTGTATCGGTATCAATCCGTGATCCGTGACTGAGAGCTCACGTTACTCAGCTTCAAATGTTGTCGTGAGTGGTGATTGTGGAACGTAGGCTAAATGCTACCATAAGGATTTGAACTCGTCACTAAATGGAACAGTATCAGGAGCGCATCATTTTGCCACTGAGCTGTACCTGCCAGTGGTCACTTAGTGTCGTGGCGGAGTTTATCAATAGTATTGGCAGATGACGTCAAAACGCTATTTAAAGTTGGATTTATAACAATATAATTCCCTTCACTACATGCATCGGCTTTGCCATACGGCCACGTTTTAACGCGGTAATTGGCTTAACCAGATGTTTACCATAGCTTAATCATTATTATCACTATCGTATACTTTCAACAAGGATTCTCCGTCATGGCATGTCAACAAAGAAGATAGCCATCCAATCAAAACGGCTTTCCCCTGCTTTCCCTCCGTTGCTTCCATGCTTCACACACTGAAGTGAGAACAACGGTAGAGCCCACTTTGGAAGTAACAACAATGATAGTTCTACCGAAGTACGAGTGCTTCGAGAAACGGTCGGGTTTCGCCACTTTGGTAGTGGTAACTTCAGTAGAACTATGGTTGTAGAATGCTAACCTAGGAAGTTGTTCGAGAAACGCACCCCTGCTGTGGATGTAATCTTCCTGACAAATACAACCAATTTGGTGTAATTGGTTGATAATACACTTGACTATAATCCCTGACATTGTGTGTACCCCTGTGTGTGTACACTTTGTGTGCACCTGCCCAACACTTGTCAAAAAACAACTTATGCCCATCTTATGCCTTAAGTCCTTTCAGCCTTATGGGTGTTTTAACATTAAACATGTGGATGGCTAAAATGATACAGTACTGTCCAAAGATTTAGGCAGGTGCCTTCAAACCAGCATCAGTTCACACACAGGGGTACACACAATGTCAGGGATTTTGCAGGATTATAGTCAGGTGTATGATCAACCAATTACACCAAATTGGTTGAATATGTCAGGAAGCATACATCCACAGATATTCATACATCAAGCATACATTCATGTTCAAGTTCATGATCAAGCAACGGAAGCATCGAGTCTTTTTATTCAACTGAGAGTCATCTTAGTTAGTTTGTAAACACAATGCGATTCCCAGAGGGAAAATCCAACATGTTGGAATAATTTGTCATAATGATTAACTGTCTGCTAATGCTAGAGCTTAATTGTTTACCTTATTAATACTTAGCGCAGTTTTCATCAGCACGCTGAACTTATGTTTTCTGGACCCCTGAGGGAAAAAGTTAATTAATTAATTAACTGCCTTATCTCATATCGAATAGCTGTTTTGATAAGTTTCAGTCAGGTTTCCATGCCAATCACAGCACTGAAACAGCTCTTATTAAGGTCATGAATGATAAACGTCTTAATTCTGATTTTCAAAACATCAGTCTTGGTGTTATTGGACCTTAGTGCAGCTTTTGACACTGTTGATCACTGCATACTACTACATCAACTGGAACATTGGGTTGGATTCACTGGTACAGTTATCAAGTGGATAAAATCATACTTACAACAAAGGAGCTTTTTTGTTGCTATTGGAAACCTGTACCTCAGCATCTATGTCCTTGACCTGTGGTGTCCCACAGGGGTCAATCCTTGGACCATTACTATTCAGCCTTTATATGCTTCCACTTGGGCAAATCCTCAAGAACAACTCAATCAATTACCATAGCTATGCTGACGACACCCAAGTTTACTTAGCTCTGTCACCTAACGACTAAACCCGCCTTGAGTCTCTCTGTGGGTGTATTGAACAAATCAACAACTGGATGTCACACAATTTTCTTCAGCTGAACGCAGATAAAACTGAAGTAATTGTATTTGGGAAAAGGAAGACAGACACAGGATCGCCACTGCTCTTGAGACTAAGGGGCTTAAAGCAAAATATACTGTTAAAAATCTTGGTGTCTTTATTGACAGTGAACTAACAGTAAGTTATAGAATTGACTTTAAGACATTGCTTCTTGTGTTTAAATCATTAAATGGGATGGGACCCAATTACCTATTGGATATGGTTCAGTTATATGCACCAACTAGGTCTCTGAGATCACATCAGAAAAATCTGTTGGTAGAATCTGCTGTTAGAACAAAATGTGGTGAAGCAGCTTTCAGCTGCTATGCTGTAAAGCTCTGGAACCAACTCCCAGAAGATATTAAAATGATCCTACTGTTGGCAGTTTCAAATCTAGACTTAAGACCAAACTGTTTTCAGATGCTTTCTGTTGATGATTTCTACTAATTTTATACTTATTTTGTGTGTTTTGTTTATGCTTTTATATCTTGTATCTACCACATATTGATTTTACTTTTATGCTTTTACACTTATTTTACCTTTTCTGCTTCTACACTTACTTTATCTTTTATGCTTTTACATATTGTCCTTTGCTTTTATTTTTGTGAAGCACATCGAATTGCCATTGTGTATGAAATGCGCTATACAAATAAGCACGCCTTGCCTTGCCTAATATGAGGACGTTGTCAGAGGCAGAAGCGAAAAAGTTAAAAACTTATTACGAGAAGTACTCATCATATGTCACCCCAAAGTCAAACCCCGTCTACGCTCGTTACCGCTTTCACGAGAGGAGACAAGGTGATAAAGAGACTTTCGAACACTTTATTACGGAGTTAAAACTGCTTGTGAGGGACTGCGGCTACCCAAATAGCGACAAAATGGTCCGTGACCGAATTGTCATTGCCACCAACTCTCTGCGCGTGCGAGAGAAGTTACTCAGCCAAGGTGCAGAACTGACGTTAAAGAAGGCTATTGACATCGCTTGATTGCATGAGCTAGCCCAGGCGCAGATGAGGGAGATGGTGGGACACCGTGGCGTTGGCAGCGAGTCAGTACACGTCGACAGCAAAAGACCCGACAACAGACGTCCAGTTAAGGTTGGGCCAAGAAAGTTTACCCCAGCAAACAACACCTGTGGGAAGTGCAGAGGCCAACACAACAACAGAGATACGTGTCTAGCGAAAGGAAAACAATGCCTTAACTGCAGGAAAATGAACCACTTCACCAAAGTTTGCAAGTCAAGGACTGCCACTCGCCATAAAGCCATGCACGCCGTGATGGAAGCAAGCGCCGACGAACAGGTGCTCTTCATAGACCGGCTCATGACCGAAAGCACCGGCAAGGACATTGAACAGGCCTACGCGGACATCCAGGTAGACACACAGCACATCAAGTTCAAGATCGACACTGGTGCACAGACGAATGCCATCCCTGCACACATGTTCCAGCGGCTCTTCAAAGGCAAAACACTCCAGCCAGCTACGCAGAGACTGACAGCCTACAGAGGTGAACAGCTGAAGGTGAGCGGTACCTGCAAGCTTAAATCTAGCCACAAAGACCGTACAGCAGTGCTAGACTTCCATGTCATTGACACCTAAGAGCCACCCATCCTAGGCATGAGAGCCAGCTTAGACCTGAACCTGATCAAACTAGTGTTTGCGATAGCAAGAGAGGATGAGGCGCAGGGTCTACTGAAGGAGTATGCAGACGTTTTCCAGGGCATCGGAGAGTTCCAGGGTGAATGTCGCCTCCACATCGACCCAAACATCACAACCGTGGCATACCCGCCACGTCATGTCCCCATCGCCCTGCTTGACAGGCTAAAACAGGAGCTCGACAGCATGGAAAAGACCAACATCATCTGCAAGGTCACAGAGCCCACAGAGTGGGTGAACGCGCTGGTAGTAGTGGAGAAGCCAAACAGCAGCAAGCTGAGAGTGTACCTGGACCCCCGAGACCTCAACTATCCACAGCTATCCAGAGGCCCCACTACCCCCTGCCTACACTAGAAGACGCCACAACAAAACTAGCTAATGCAAAGTTTTTCAGTGTTCTTGACAGCAGATCCGGATACTGGGCCATCAAGCTAAGCACAGAGTCATCCTTCCTGAAGACGTTCAACACACCATTCAGACGTTACCGTTTCCTCAGGCTGCTCTTTGGGCTCAACTCAGCCCAGGATGAGTTCCAGAGATGGGTAGATGACACAGACATATGAAGGCCTGAACGGAGTGACAGCCATTGTTGATGACATTCTGGTGTTCGGACAAGGGAAGAGCACAATGCCAACCTGAGGTTCAAGTTGCAGCGCACGAGAGAGTGAGGGGTACAACTGATCCCGGACTAGTGTAAGATTTGCGTGCCAGAGGTCAGGTACCTTGGCCACACGTTGACAGACGAGGGCATCAAACCAGGGTCCGAGCTGGAGACCATCCTGGGAATAATTAATTACCTGACTAGATTCGCACCGCACCTGTCCCAAATAAATGCACCTCTTCGTCAACTCCTAAAGCAGGAAAATGAGTTTGCATGGGATCCACAGCACGATGAATCATTCAACCGCATCAAACAGCTCATCACACACCACCCAGTGCTCGCATTCTTTGACCCCCAGAAGGAGTTAAGGCTCCAGGTTGATGCCTCAAAGTGCGGCCTTGGCGCAGTCATGTTCCAGGAAGACAGACCTGTGGCATATGCATCCAAGTAACTGAACAGCACAGAAGAAAACTACACACAAATAGAGAAAGAACTGTATGCAGTGCTGTTTGGGTGCAGACGTTTTCATGAGTACATGTACGGCCGAAAGGTAATTGTCAAGTCGGACCACAAACCGCTGGAAGCCATACTCCGCAAGCCCCTGGCTGCAGCGTCCCCCTGGCTCCAGAGGATGATACTGCAACTTCAGAGGTATGACATCAACATCATCCACCACCCTGGGAAAGACATACCAGTAGCTGACACCCTGTCACGCAAGTCAATACAACACCATGACGACAGCATCACAGAAGGGTTAGAGGCACAGGTACACACACTTATCAGCAACATACCGGTGAGTAAGAAGAAGCTGCAGGAAATCAGAGAGGCAACAGTCCAGGATGCCCAACTTACCATACTCAAAAAGACCACCAAGACAGGTTGGCCCAACGAAAGGAGGAAGTGTCCGCCCAAGATCCAAGAGTACTGGAATCACAGGGATGAGATTGCTGAAGTCGACGGCATAATGTTTAAAGGTGAGAAGATCATCATTCCTCACACACTCACAGACCTGAAATGATTGTTCGCATCCACACCGGGCACATGAGTGCAGAGAAAAGCAAGAGCCATGCCCGTGACATCCTCTTCTGGCCCGGGATGGGGAAACAAATTGAAGCTTCTGTGGCAAACTGCGACATATGCCAGGAACGACGCAGCTTCAACACCAAAGAGCCACTCCTCTCACACAACATACCCACCAGACCATGGCAGGTTGTGGGGACTGAGCTGTTCACATGGAATGGTTCACAGGATTTTATCATCATCTTAAACTACTACAGCAGGTATTTTGAGATGGAAAAGCTGAGTAGCTCCACGTCATCTGCAGTCATCGCAAAGTGCAAGTCATCATTCGCACGTCACGGCATCCCAGACTCTGTGATCAGTGATAATGGGCCGTGCTACAGCTCCACCAAGTTCAACCTCTTCTGCAAAGAATGGGACTTCAAGCACGTCACCTCAAGCCCACGCTACCCACGGAGCACTGGCCTCGCTGAAAGAACAGATTATAAACAAGGCCAAAGCCAGAAAGAAAGACCACCACCTGAGCCTGCTAGAGTACAGAAACACTCCAGTGGACAACCTGAGATCCCCCGCACAGCTCCTGATGAGCCACAGACTTCTCTCAGTGCCCCCAACAACTGAGAGGCAGCTGAAGCCACAAGTGGCACACCAGAGTGTAGTGCGTGAAAGGAGAAAGGTATGGCAGAATCGCCAACAGGTGTACTACAACAGAACTGCCAGACCACTCTCCCACCTCCCGGTCGGCACACCTGTCCGTTTTCAGCAGGACAATGGATTCTGGAAACCACCCACGGTGACACGACTGGCAGACACTGCAAGAAGTTACCTTGTCCAGACAAGCGAGTGCCAGACGTTCAGATGCAACAGATGGCACCTATGCCAGAGAAAGGGAAGTCCAAACACCATAGACACCCAGCACACACACCCACACACATACAACATATGCACCAAACACTCACAGCAGCAACACTTACCGGACATTAACATACAGCCCACAAACCCTGAGCGTGACAGCCAGACCACCGCCACAAGCAGGCCACCCAGGCAGCCAGCCACCTAGCTACACCACAAGATTCGGCTGCACCGTCAGGCCAAGACCAGGGGTGCGTTTCTCAAACAACTTCCTAGGTTAGCATTCTACTACCATAGTTCTACTGAAGTTACTACTACCAAAGTGGCGAAACCCGACCGTTTCTCGAAGCACTCGTACTTCGGTAGAACTATCATTGTTGTCACTTCCATAGTGGGCTCTACCGTTGGTCTCACTTCAGTGTGTGAGCATGGAAGCAACGGAGGAAAAGCAGGGGAAAGCCGTTTTGATTGGATGGCTATCTTTTTTGTTGACATACCATGACGGAGAATCCTTGTTGAAATTACACGATGGTGATAATAATGATTAAGCTATGGCAAACATCTGGTTAAGCCAATTACCGCATTAAAACGTGGCCATATTGGCAAAGCCGATGCATGTAGTGAAGGGAATTATATTGTTATAAATCTATAACTTTTAATAGCGTTTTGACGTCATCTTCCAATACTATTGATAAACTCCGCCATGAGACTAATTTACCACTGGCAGGTATAGCTCAGTGGCAAAGTGATGTGTCCCTGATGCAGTTCCATTTAGTCACGAGTTCAAATCCTTTGCACACCTATGGTAGCATTTAGCCTACGTTCCACAATCACCACTCACGACAACATTTTAAGCTGAGTAACGGTGGCGCTTTCAGTCACGGATCACTGACCGTTATACCGATACAATGCATTTCTTCTACATGTAGCCGTTTAATATTCAACCAAACTACAGAGTAGACCAATATAAATCCACATTAATGTACGTGTGAGGCCACGCACATTTTAGATTTCTCTAATGACTCATGTCGGTCTCGAACCTGAGCATGTCGTCTCACATTTCAATAGTATATGATCACTGATCCAGTTGCACCACTGATAATCACGTCAACGCACCTCTTCAGCTCATAACAGGTTCCAACCAAACGTACATGATGTAGCTATCGGCAAACCTTCCAATTGAAGGCCAACTTCTAATGCAAATATCTTATAATCCTGCGGTCCAAACTCAGCGAAACTCAATCGGTTTGTGCAGGTGATCATAATACTGCTGTGCAAACCATTAAATGTTTAAGTCATGCCATACGGTTTTGACAAGAAAATTACATATCGGCCATTTAACAGTATCAACGGCTGTATTATAGTAACCTGTACACACTGATTGAATTTCACTGTTTGTGCTGAAGGATTACAAGATATTGGCACTTTACAGTCAAAGATCTACTGCAAGTTTTGCCGTGGGTGGGGTCAACCTTTGTAGTAAGGCTCTTATTTCACCTCGAGAGCTGTAGTGAGAACTTCCTAACTTTACTTCGAAGTTTTGGCTTTACTTCGGAAGTTTCTCTGCTACGAAGGTTTCGAGAAACGCGTAGGAGGGTCTCTTCTACCGAAGTTCTCACTACCATAGGTGTTACTTCCGAAGTACTACCGTAGTGAGCTTTGAGAAACGCAAAGTAGCCTTTGGTGCGGTACTTCGGAAGTCACAACAATGATAGTGGCTAGGAAGTTAGCAACTTTGCGTTCGAGAAATGCACCCCAGTGTTGGACTTGTGAAACACAATTGTAAAGGGTGTAGGCAGATCGCTGCCCTGAAATTTTTTTTTTACAAATGAATGCACTGTTGAGCAATGTTCTTACCTTTGAAACTTAAATGCACTTAATGATATTACTCCTCAATGTAATTATGCTTGTGTAACAGAAAAGGCTCTCTGTTATGTCGCTGTCTCCATCTGCGTGCGGTGGCGCCGCCCCTTGGTTAATTGGATGATTGACACTTCAGCTGCACTCGGTTAAACGCGGCCAGCTGTTCCTTTAAATGTGGTTAGTTTAGGCTGGCAGTTGTCTGCTCGGTTTGGGACCATTTGGTGTTCACCTTCCGTCTCTCGTTTTTCTCTGCTGTGCCCATCGCAACAAAGCCAGGTATGTTTGAACGCTCGTAGTGGTTTGCTGTTTGGATTTTGAGTTCACTATTTTAAATGGCACTGTTTACGTTGTAGTTGCCGTGGCGTGCAGTGAAATTTGGGTCTGCTCAACGTTTCTCGCTGGAGTAACTTGTATGCACGGTTGGGTGCCTTAACTCCAAAGCGATTGTTCGTGTGCTTCACTGCTCAGGTAGGCAACCTACTATTGTTCGCTACACGCATGAATCTTTTGAATTGCACTATGGAAAGTAACAGGCAGTGTTGTTTGTAGTGTCTCGCTGCAGTATTGACTGGTTGGCTTCCGCATTCGATCCGTCTGCCGTTGACGTCACTCGGACTGAATACATCTCGGAGCCGTTGCTGTTCTGTTCCTAGTGGCATGCGTGAGTAGCCGTGCTGTTGCCCCCTCCTGCATCTGCTTATCCTGCTACTGCTGCTGCTGGGACCTGCTTGGGGCTAGGCTACACGCTAGCTTGGGCTGCATTAAGGTCTGCTGCCTGGCCGTGTATGTGTATGTGTGTGTGTGTATGTGTGCGTGTGAGTGAGTGCTTCCCCGTGCCTGCTTTAATTTTGTTTTGCTTGCTCCGTAGCCTTGCATGCGCTTGCTTGCTGCTGGATTTCGCCTGCTTGGTAGCTGATGATTTTCTTTGTTTTGGGTTCTGGTTATTTTGTTTTGCAATACCTGCTACCTGTGCATTATCTACATCTGGGGTGCGTTTTCCAAACAACGACGGAGGTTAGCATTAAACCACCGTTGTACAACGTAGGTTCAAACTACTCAGCACCCCACAACCAACTGTTTCCCGAAAATCTCCAACCACCAAAGTACGATGGAAGTCTGAACTGTTGTTAGTTTGGACTTAGGTGGTTCAAACTGCAAAGTACCTAGATGTTTCGGAAGTGCTCGGAGAGTATTCGGGTGCATTCGTTGCGAATAACGACAGAAATGATTGATCTAGGCTACATAAGGACATAAACGTAGTCTCATTTCATTTAAGCCGGTATGACAGCTGTAGAAACTCTGGGATATCTCCGTAAACACAACTATGTGCCCTACTCATTAAAAGTAACAACTGACTGTCAGTTTGTATCATATGTCTTTGTATTTAATTTATACTGCATGGAGCAACAGCTATAAATATAACCACTCCCTCCATGTAGGTAAGTGGTGAGGTGGATGAGTGGTTAGCTGTCGGTCTGTCAAAGGAAGTGTTGTCTTTTTCGGTGAGATATGGGTTCGAATCCTGTCGAAGAGTAATCAATTTGTAACAGGTGAAAATGATCTACGGGGCAATGGAATAACCGTGCTTGTGGGTCAGTAATCAGTGCACATACATCACAATATTACAAAAGTGCTCATTAACATCACTGACGTACATTAACTTTTATCCAACCACATTTTGCAACAGCTTTTTGTGTTATCGGGTGTGTTTTCTACATTCTTTTTACATGATCTGGCAATGCAATACCGAAAATTAAGTGAATTGGGAGTAACATCATTTATGCAGATGGTGGCAGTAACGCACAGACAGCCGCCTAATTCGCCACAAAAAGGCCAAAGGTGACGAGCAAGACCTCACGTGAACAAACACGACGGTCTCACGACAGGTCCATGCTAATCATTCCAACTGCACAGCTTCACGATGGAACTTCCGATGGTTCGTCCAGACTTTGTTGTTGGGAAACACTTGCATTGTTGAACGATCCATCGGACTACTGTAGTTGTAAACATCGTTGGTTGCTAAGTCTGGACGATGGTGTTGGGAAACAGCAGTGTGGTAAGACCATCGTTCAAACCTACGAAGTTGCTAAGGAAGTTAGCAACGACGCTTTTGGGAAACGCACCCCTGGCCGGTAACTGGGTAACTTCCTTTGTAGTTTTTCTTTATTTTCTTTATGCATGTGTTTGCTGTGTTTTACATTTATTTTCATGGTTTGCCTTATAACGATTTGTTGCTTTGCATGCAAATTTCTCTTTTGTGTTTAATTTTGACTAGCTTTTGTTTGCAGTGAAGTCTCTCTCCCCCCCTCCATTTCTTATATTATCCTGAGTTATATACAGGGACAACAAACTTTGGGTTAGGTTCCTATTCCGCAGTCCTCCTGCACTTGTTGGAGGTTATTGATGCTGTAAAGGTCTGTGGGCCCACTGAATACTGCCCATCAGAAAACCATTTATTGATGTGCAATGTTTTAAATGATGAGAATTTAAAATAAAATGTATATTGCTTATCACGACTGTACTCTTGCCTCTGACTCCTTTACTCAGACTGCCCTTTCTCTATGAGTTGTAAAATTCCTCATTGCTTGGTCTTAAATTGACCAGTTTTCTGGGTTAAACTAAAGGCCCTCTCGGTTTCATTACATTTTGGCGCTGTGAGCAGGGTTCGTCTGAGTTTGAGTCAAGGTATGAGGTGAGTCTGTTGTACGCAAATTGTGGGGTATTTTTTCTTCTTTATGTTCATTTGTTTTCCAGAGTTTTTTTCTCTTGCAGGTTGTATGTCTGAGTGAGTTACTGTCAAGTGGTGTGCATGCGCTTGGTGATTAAGGAACAGAACAGCAACGGTTACCGTGGTGGAGAAGGTCGCCTGGGTCACCCCGTTGCTCAACATAGAGTTCGCCATTGAAGGGCTGGTAAGTCCATATAAATTTCTCAATATGGAGCAAGAGATGCAACAACTTTGATGCAACAACAAGAGTTGGTTGAACAGCTAAGGGCTGACAATGAAAAGTTGCGTCAGGAGCGTGCATCAGAGTCGTCATCCGGGGTGTCGGCGGCCGTGGAGCCTCCTGCGGGAGAACAACCAGTAGCTGCTTCGCTACCAGTAAACAACACAGCGCAGCCGTTAACTGAACGTCTGGTGTTTGTGCCTAGAGACCGTAAGTGTCCTTTTTTTAGTGGCAAGTCAGACATTACTATTGACGATTGGGTAGAGGAAGCCCAGGCATGTATGCGTGCCCGTCACCTGAGCACAGTTGACCAGGCCTTTTTCCTGTTCGATCATCTTGCAGGGGAAGCCAGAAATGATATTAAGTTTCGTCCCAGCGAAGATCCAGAGAAAATTATCAGCATTTTGAGAGAGTTGTATGGGTGTTCACAGTCCTATGTTGCGTTGCAAGAGGCGTTCTTTTCTCGGAAACAGCAGGAGGGAGAGACCCTACAGGAATTTTCCTTGGCATTGATGATGCTAATGGGTAAGGTTAAACAGTCCGCCCCATACTCTGTTCCCAATGTAGATATTCTCTTGCGGGATCAATTTGCTGAGCATGTTTTAGATGGGGCCCTGCGTAGAGAGCTGAAGCAGTTAGTACGGAGGGAGCCAGACTCTACGTTGCTGAAGGTGCGGGCAGAGGCCATCCGATGGGTCCGGGAGGGCCTACCTGGGGGCGCTAGAGAACGTAGCTACTCACTCCCGTCCACTCATGGTATTCAGTATGGCGTCCAAGGCGCATCCAGTAGGACGGCAGCTAGCCACCCACCTGATCCTGAGCTTAGTGAGCTAAAAGAGCTCCTAAAAATGCAGCAACAACAGCTGAATCAGCTGACTTAGAGTGTCATGCAGATGCAGCCCCAGGTGCGCCGCCCCTACTGTGGCCAGGCAGTGATTTGCCGCCAGTGTCGGCGCCCTGGACACTATGCCCGGGACTGTGATGCAGAGCGCGTTCAACCCTCGCTCCAGCCCCCCACCTTTACTGCTCAGGCCCCATGTGACAATCACGTCCCTTCCGCTTCCCAGGCGGGAAACTAGCACCAACCGAACTGAGGAGCCAAAGTTCGGAGGGGGTATCTTGTGGCTCAGAGTCTCATGTGAGGTCTGGTACAACATCTACTTTGATGTCGTTTTGCCCACATCTTGATGTATGGATGGAGGGTGTTCGTGTACCATGCTTGAAGGTGCGGGCAGAGGCCACCCGATGGGTCCGGGAGGGCCTACCTGGGGGCGCTAGAGAACGTAGCTACTCACTCCCGTCCACTCATGGTATTCAGTATGGCGTCCAAGGCGCATCCAGTAGGACAACAGCTAGCCACCCACCTGATCCTGAGCTTAGTGAGCTAAAAGAGCTCCTAAAAATGCAGCAACAACAGCTTAATCAGCTGACTCAGAGTGTCATGCAGATGCGCGTTCAACCCTCGCTCCAGCCCCCCGCCTTTACTGCTCAGGCCCCATGTGACAATCACGTCCCTTCCACTTCCCAGGCGGGAAACTAGCACCCACCGAACTGAGGAGCCAAAGTTCAGAGTCTCATGTGAGGTCTGGTACAACATCTACTTTGATGTCGTCTTGCCCACATCTTGATGTATGGATGGAGGGTGTTCGTGTACCATGCTTGATCGACACCGGGTCCATGGTGTCCACCATTACAGAGTCCTTTTTTCAGAAACATCTAGGTCAGAATAATCTTCAGCCTTGTCACTAGTTGCAGTTGCGGGGGGCCAATGGGTTGTCTATCCCATATGTCGGCTACATGGAAGTTGCGGTGGAACTATGTAGTAAGCGGATGCCAAATTGTGGGGTTTTGGTGGTCAAGGACCCGCCTGGCGGTCTGAATCCCAAGGTTCCAGGCGTACTGGAAATGAATGTCATCAGCAAGTGCTACCGCGAACTCTTCGGGCAATTTGGAGGTTCAATGTTTGAAGCACTGCCACCTGCTGTAGCCCCTGCACCACTCTTGCAGGCCTTCCAGCATTGTCACCAAGCTGAAACTCAGTCAGTATCTAGCTTGGGCCAGGTGAAGGTACGAGGGAGGTGTGCTTGGCACATTCCTGGGGGCACCTTGACTTTGGTACCATCTACCTGCTCTGCTCAGTTTGCTGGCGGAGCAGCGCTGTTTGAACCCGCAGAGTTTGGGTTACCTCCAGGTTTGCTTGTGTCACCCTCTCTTGTTAAGGTTGTTCACGGTACTGCCTCTATCCCAGTGGTTAATGTAGGTACTACGGATGTTCTACTTTTCCCACGTACGCAGTTGGGCACCCTACAGTCTGTTTATGTGGTTAGCTTACCATCAGGGGTGGAGGAAGTTCACCCCGCCAGGGCGCTGGTTGCGGCCCAAACAGCCGAAGTAGGTGTGTCTGTTCCGGATCAAATTGTGGCTGTCGATTTGCCCCTGCTAGAGAGCACAGAACAGCAGCAGGCTCGTGCCTTGTTGCAGAAATACCATACTGTGTTTTCTGCTCACGAGGGGGATTTGGGCTGTACTAGCCTACTGTCACATGACATTCCGCTCTTGGATGATGCCCCAGTGCGATAGCGGTATCGGCGGATTCCGCCGTCGCATTATGAGATGGTAAAGTCCCATATTAACCAGCTGCTGGAGTCGCAGGTCATTCGGGAGAGCTGCAGCCCCTACGCCTCCCCAATTGTGTTGGTCAGAAAAAAGGATGGCACCCTTCGACTCTGTGTCGATTACCGACAGCTCAATTCTAAGACCAGGAAGGACGCTTTCCCGTTACCTCGCATTGAGGAGTCGCTTGACGCCTTGACGGCCAGCTGGTTTTCAACCTTGGATTTGGCCAGCGGTTACAATCAGGTCCCCGTCACTGAGAGTGACAGACCGTTTGGTCTGTTTGAGTGGAACCGCATGCCATTCGGCCTTTGCAATACTCCCTCAACATTCCAACGGTTGATGCAACGGCTGTTCGGTGACCAACAGTGCCAGTCCTTGTTGTTATATCTTGACGACATTGTGGTGTTTTCTACCTCTGTACCCCAGCATCTACAGCGCTTGGAGCTGGTTTTGGGTCGGCTGCACAAGGAAGGCCTCAAGGCCAAACTGAGTAAGTGCACCTTTTTTCAGAAAAGGGTTAAGTACTTGGGCCATGTGGTGTCTCATCAGGGTGTGGCTACGGACCCAAGTAAGATCGAGGCGGTTTCTCAGTGGCACCGTCCTAGCAATGTCACTGAATTGCGGTAATTTCTTGGGTTCGCCAGCTTTTATCGCCGGTTTGTTGAGGGATTCGCCAAGCTGGCAGCACCCCTACATAAGCTGGTAGCTGAGCATACTGGGCCTCGAGGACGGCCTCTTGGGCGGAAGGGTGCTGATCACGGGTTCTTAAGCACTTGGACTGACACATGTCAGACAAATTTTGAAGCCTTGAAAAGCAAACTAGTGTCAGTCCCGGTACTTGCATATGCTGACTTTTCCCTGCCCTTTATCTTGGAGGTGGACGCCAGCTATGGAGGGCTCGGCGCGGTCCTCTCCCAAAAGCAGGGGGATAAGGTACGCCCTGTGGCTTATGCCAGTCGCGGTCTCCGTCCCACTGAGCGAAACATGCAAAACTACAGCTCCATGAAGTTGGAGTTTCTGGCGCTTAAGTGGGCGGTGTCCGAAAAATTCAGGGAGTACCTGTGGGGTAATAAATGTGTAGTTTACACCGATAATAACCCCCTCAGTCATCTGGCTTCAGCCAAGTTGGGAGCGACCGAGCAGCGTTGGGCTGCCCAATTGGCGTCCTTTGACCTGGAACTTAAGTATCGGTCTGGGAAGAGCAACCAAAATGCAGATGCCTTGTCGCGACAAAATCTAGCTCATTCCTCCATGGAAAATCTACTCCCAGCTACCACTGTCCCAGTCATGCTCAAACAGGCAGCAACATCACACCCCATTACCGAGGTGACTCAGGATCTGGTGTTGGCGCTTCCTGGTCGTACGCTGGCTGACATGAAGGCGCTGCAACAGGCAGATCCTGTGGTAAGTAAGGTCCTGGAATTCTGGAGGCATCAATCCCGCCCCAGCCAAGGGGAGCGTCAGCGTCTTCCCAGAGATGTTTTGACTCTTTTGGGACAGTGGAAGCGTCTGGTAGAACAGGAGGGAGTCTTGTATCGGTGAGACGGAGGCGAAGAGGTACTCCAGTCAGTACTTCCGAGTGCTTTACGCTCAGATGTACTAACCCAGGTTCACCAGCAACATGGACACCAAGGTATCGAGAGAACCCATGAACTGCTCAGGTTGCGCTGTTATTGGCCCGGCATGTTCCGTGACGTGGTGCAGTGGTGCCAGCAGTGCAAGAGATGCCAACTAGCCAAAGTTGGCATCTCACAGTTTCATGGGCCATTTGCTGGCTGCACGGCCAAATGAGATTTTGGCCATTGATTTTACAATTTTGGAACCCTCCGTATCTGGCCATGAGAAAGTATTGGTCATGACCGATGTGTTCACCAAATTCACTGTTGCCATACCAACCAGGGACCAGCAAGCCGAAACTGTGGCTAGGGAGTTTCGAATCTGCCCTAATTCAACAGCTCTGTGGTTTGTTCGCACCACACCGTACCATCCGGCCGGCAACGGCCAGTGCGAGCGGTTCAATCGTACACTCCATAACCTGTTGCGCACACTAACTGGACCTGCTAAGCGGGACTGGGCAGCGCGTCTACCTCAGGTCCTGTTTTTCTACAACAGTACCCCTCACCAGGTAACTGTTGCGTCCCCTCACTTTTTGATGTTTGGGCAGGAGCCCCGACTGCCCATTGACCTTCTGCTTGGTCGGGTGGCTGAACCGACGGGTGGAAGTGTGCACCAATGGGTGTTGGACCATCAAACGCGGCTGCAAATGGCCTTTGAGGGGGTAAGGGACCAGATGCAGGTGGCGGCTGATGGTCGCAAGGCCCGTCATGATCTAAATGTCACTGATGTACCACTGGAGGAGGGTCAATGGGTATACCTCCGTGACCTCACGGTCAGAGGTAGGCATAAGATCGAGGACCTGTGGAGCCCGGTGGTATATCAAGTGATTCGGGCACCACCCATTGGTGGGTCAGTTTATGCCATTGCACCAACAGAGAACTTGCTACAAGTTAGGCATGTTCATCGGACACTGTTGAAGGCTCGGATTGAAAAAGAACCGCAGGTTGAGGAGCAGCCTCCGCAACCCCCGAGTCCTGATGCCCTACTGGAAGGTACGAGTGAATCTGATGACGAAGATTTGCTGGCCCGGGTCCCCAAGCGTGGTCAGAGCTTGCCCGGACCAGTGATTGTTAGGGACCAACACTCGGTTGGCCAATCAGAAATGCCAGTTAATCCTATCGTGGAGGGAGGCCCCTGTTGCTCACTGGCAGACCACATGTCGCCCTCTCGGGACCAAGGTGGTCTACGCAGGACAACTAGAGCAGGGGCTGGGAAACATTCAAACCCACACAGGCTCCCTCGCTCAGCGGGAGAAAGGGTAGACGGGGAAAACCCCTCGGCCGAGGGTGAGTAGTACCTGTATGTTGTCGTCGGGGCGACGACACAAAATCCGGGGGGAAATTGTAACAGAAAAGGCTCTCTGTTATGTCGCTGTCTCCATCTGCGTGCGGTAGCGCCGCCCCTTGGTTAATTGGATGATTGACACTTCAGCTGCACCCGGTTAAACGCGGCCAGCTGTTCCTTTAAATGTGGTTAGTTAAGGCTGGCAGTTGTCTGCTCGGTTTGGGACCATTTGGTGTTCACCTTCCGTCTCTCGTTTTTCTCTGCTGTGCCCATCGCAACAAAGCCAGGTATGTTTGAACGCTCGTAGTGGTTTGCTGTTTGGATTTTGAGTTCACTATTTTAAATGGCACTGTTTACGTTGTAGTTGCCGTGGCGTGCAGTGAAATCTGGGTCTGCTCAACGTTTCTCGCTGGAGTAACTTGTATGCACGGTTGGGTGCCTTAACTCCAAAGCGATTGTTCGTGTGCTTCACTGCTCAGGTAGGCAACCT
The DNA here is from genome assembly GCA_027475355.1 of Coilia nasus. Taxonomy (NCBI): domain Eukaryota; kingdom Metazoa; phylum Chordata; class Actinopteri; order Clupeiformes; family Engraulidae; genus Coilia; species Coilia nasus. Next base: position 27,772,314 of record CM050200.1, read on the forward strand.
ACTATTGTTCGCTACACGCATGAATCTTTTGAATTGCACTATGGAAAGTAACAGGCAGTGTTGTTTGTAGTGTCTCGCTGCAGTATTGACTGGTTGGCTTCCGCATTCGATCCGTCTGCCGTTGACGTCACTCGGACTGAATACATCTCGGAGTCGTTGCTGTTCTGTTCCTAGTGGCATGCGTGAGTAGCCGTGCTGTTGCCACCTCCTGCATCTGCTACTGCTGCTGCTGGGACCTGCTTGGGGCTAGGCTACACGCTAGCTTGGGCTGCGTTAAGGTCTGCTGCCTGGCCGTGTATGTGTATGTGTGTGTGTGTATGTGTGCGTGTGAGTGAGTGCTTCCCCGTGCCTGCTTTAATTTTGTTTTGCTTGCTCCGTAGCCTTGCATGCGCTTGCTTGCTGCTGGCTTTCGCCTGCTTGGTGGCTGATGATTTTCTTTGTTTTGGGTTCTGGTTATTTTGGTTTGCAATACCTGCTACCTGTGCATTATCTACATTTGGCCGGTAACTGGGTAACCTCCTTTGTAGTTTTTCTTTATTTTCTTTATGCATGTGTTTGCTGTGTTTTACATTTATTTTCATGGTTTGCCTTATAACGATTTGTTGCTTTGCATGCGAATTTCTCTTTTGTGTTTAATTTTGACTAGCTTTTGTTTGCAGTGAAGTCTCTCTCCCCCCCTCCATTTCTTATATTATCCTGAGTTATATACAGGGACAACAAACTTTGGGTTAGGTTCCCATTCCGCACAGTCCTCCTGCACTTGTTGGAGGTTATTGATGCTGTAAAGGTCTGTGGGCCCACTGAATACTGCCCATCAGAAAACCATTTATTGATGTGCAATGTTTTAAATGGTGAGAATTTAAAATAAAATGTATATTGCTTATCACGACTGTACTCTTGCCTCTGACTCCTTTACTCAGACTGCCCTTTCTCTATGAGTTGTAAAATTCCTCATTGCTTGGTCTTAAATTGACCAGTTTTCTGGGTTAAACTAAAGGCCCTCTCGGTTTCATTACACTTGAAAATACTTACCTGTTATCTACCTATTTTATAGTGTTTACAACTGTTTATAGTATTTACATACTTTGTTCAGTGTAACAAAAGCCTTTTATGGTCATACTTGAAAATACTTCTCTGTTTACCTGTATATATTGGCTGCAACCGTGCGTTAGTGATTATATGCCAAGCATTTCATGCATTATGTCATGAGTCTGCTCGCGGCTTCCCCAGTCTGGGTATTTTTCCGCCTCACCTGTTTGCTATCACCAGCCACGCCCTCTGGTTCTCTCACTGCCTGCCAGCGCACCTGCGGCTTGTTAGCCGCTGATTAACTCTCCCTATTTTAGCTCCTGGTTTTCAAGCATTCAGTGTCAGACCGTCAGCGAACCTCAGACTTTTCTAGGCAAGCATTTTTGACTCTGGCTCTTTCTCTGTACCCTGCCTGTGTTTTTGCTCCCTGATCTCCCTGCTCCTTGTCGTGGTTTTTGCCTGTGAGTTTTGTACCTGTCTACTCCCTGCCTGTTCGTCTCCTGTGTTTCCTGCCTGCTCGTTTGTCTCTCCCACTGCCCTCAGTCGTCCCTGTGTCTGGCTCCTCGCTACCCTGCTGCTGCTCTCTGGTTACGGACTCGGACTGAACCGACCCACGCTCTGCTCCGCTGCCCTCGGTTACGACTCCTGCCTGCCCCACGACTCTGCTCTGCTCCTCTGCCCTGGTTACGACTCCTGCCTGCCCCACGACTCTGCTCTGCTCCTCTGCCCTGGTTACGACTCCTGCCTGTCCCACGACTCTGCTCTGCTCTTCTGCCCCGGCTACTCGACCCACTTGCCTGTGACTACGCTCTGCTCCCCAGCCCTGGTTCTCCGACCTGCCGCCTACTGCCGACCCCGAGAACTCCGCTCGCCAGCGGCACCAGAAGCCTCTGTCCACTGGCTTGTGGGCATCGAGTTATTCCCCACTCCCCAATCCCTTAATAAAACACGCTTGTTGTACGTTACGCTTTTGGGTCTCTCCGCTCTGTTCAGGTTCATGACACATTATGTGTCTCATGTAATTGATATTGCACTCCATACTCAGTAATGTGATTGGTGACCATAATTTAAGTGTATTTTTAAAGTTGGTTAATGTTGTAATGTTGGTAATGTTTACTTTTATGTAAAAGAATATCCTTGTTTTCTTAAGAAGGGAGATGTTATGTTTGGGCCACTAAGGCCACCATACCTTGGTCCTAAGGTCACGCACCCTGATCCCTGTAGGATAGTGTTATCAAGATGGCGACCCAATACAGTTCAGTAGCTGTACGCCAGTGTCCGCGAATTTGTTTAGTCGGTTTATTTAGATACTTACAAGTGCCAGAGGGCAAAAAGTATTACACATAAGAGTGTGTATTCAACTGGCTAGCTAACATTAGCCAAGTTCATAAGTAAGTAGGTATTAGCTAAGTGACTAGGCTAACTCGTGGCTAGCTAGTGCCTAGCTGACTAAAATCAGCAACGTAAGCTCATTTGAGCTATCTCCTAAATAAGACTTACTGTATATTGTTGTTCTATCATTATACAGTAAGTCTTATTCATTCTATCAGTAACTTGGTGGGAACTTGGAAAGAGATTTTTTCCACCACAATAGCGTAATAAATTATGGATTATCAGCGGGATGCCTCTGGTAACGATTAAAGGGCTGGTTTGTGGCCCATTGCAGCCATACAATTTTACCACAACTGGCCCTATGCTGGATTGGAGTGTGAAACATTTTTTATTTTTTATAAAAGAATTAGAATTGAAAATGACTTTAAAGGTAATATGGGCTGTCTAAGGGGAAAACATCCCACTCTGTGGAGTTATAAATAGGCTAGTAACAAACTTCGAGTTGTTCAAAAGTCTGATAGATGCTGGCACAAAACTTGACAGGGCTCTACTAGCCCTAAAATGTAGAGATCTGAATCTGTGACCTGAGGGTAGGCGGTAGCCTTGATGAGCCTTTTATTGAAACCATAACCTACCTTACACCATAACCTCACAGCACAAAGTTCTTTCCAGTAGCGTTTTTTGATAGGGGCCAGTAGGGCAGCTGCCCGGGGCAGCATTTCGCGAGGGGCGCCAGAAAAAGAATATTATGTAAAAAAATAATATTATTTATCATATCACTGTGTATGAAATTGGCAAATTGGCTCCCCCTCTGGCTGCAGGCACCCCTGCTTGCTGAGAAGGCCCATTGCACAGAAGCTGTGAGAAGGGGAAAGGGGAGGGGGGGCAGGAGACAGTTCACCTCTGGGTATCTCAAATGCAATGCACAAGCGGGCAATACTCTATAATTAGTGAGCGAAAGTCAGTCACACATCAGCTTTCTTCCCAATAACGCACACTTCATTCATAATATTATATTTACAGGTTTATAATTCCTCATCAAGATGAATTGGTTTAGTCTTAACTCCTGGTTGTCAGTGACAGTGTTTGGGGATGAGAAATACAGTAGGTTGACTGTCGAGTAATGAACAGAAGGAGATGAACAGAAAAGGGTCAAAGCCATTAGAAGAGTAGAAACAAGCAAAAGATAAAACCGTATGCAACGGTTGTCTCTGCATGATTACGTTATCCATGCCATAAATGAAGGGCTAATGTTAATCATGGTATAACCCTTACGTTTGTTAGCCTTCTAGCTATGATGCTGTGATTGCTATACTCAGCAATAATTCGGTCTTAGCTCAAGACACAAGACAAACACAAGATCTAATTTCACCATAACATTTGGCTTTGCAACAAAACTGTTACAAGTTCAGTTATTATTGATTTCTATAATTTGGGTTAACATTGAGCCCTGTAATTAGTCAACATAATGTTATTATGGTACTTTCAACATTTACAATTTGCTGCAACTCATAGTTTGCATAGTTTAACTATAGTTTAGCATAGTTAACCAGTCATAACTGAACATGTAACAAGCATACTGTAGGATTCGAGGCAGTAACCAAGTAGCTAATTGTTCCTCCCTAAAAGATAGATTAATATAATGTCTAATGATAGACATTTGGCATGTAAGGGCATGTTATTTAAAATTGCAATTTTGTATGAGAGTTTTTGTAGCCTACAGTATTTTGATGTTAATTTCAATTGCAGTTCAATTGCATTTTCAGGGGCTCTTCTAAAATATTTCGGGGCATCCTCTGCCACTATATTATTTGTTGTATTTATATATCTGATTGTATATATTTTTACTCGGAGAGGGTCTCGCCCGGGGAGTAATTCAATGTAAAACTGCCACTGGTTCTTTCTTCCCTGTAAGAAAGAAGGAGTCCTCTTCTTACACTGAATTACCTACTGAAAGACAATGGCATCTGCTGGTATTACTGCAGGTTCCATCTCTCCCCGTCAGAGGGCTATCACCGTCCTCTTAGTGGGCTATCGCTCCCAACCCGTGACCTAGTGCTGATCAGACCCCGCTGAGTCGAGGGCAATTCACAAATCACTCTCCTGAGACTTGTTGCCGTGTGGGGTTAAGGGCTCAGCAACCTATAGTTTGCACCCAACAGACCCTAAGAGGTCAGACATGTGCCTGGTTGCTGGGCTACCGTCCTGACCTGATTAGCATAACTATCAGCAGAAACCCCCGCAGTCATCAGCTGTTAAAGTCAGCAACACAACTTCAGGGTTTCAGAGCAACTCATCGGAGGGAGAGAGAGACATCAGCTGGACTTTCCTTCACAGACGTTTTAGGATCCCAACCTCCACCTCTCTCCTCGTCTCGTCAGCTGAGAGATAGGTCACGGTTTCACGGTTTCGAAGATTCAGCTTCCTCATCCTTTCACGGTGTCGTTTTCTCAGAGGAATAGTCAGGAGGAGGTTTACTGTTCACAGGTCTTTATTTGCGTTCACCGAGAGGATACCTGACCCACAGACGCTTCTCCTAGCCATCCTAACCATCAGTCCTATACTGTCTCCTTTTATACTAAACACATCAGTATCATATTAACTAGTGTCCAAATTCAGACACAGTGAGCTTACAAGGGTGACTCCCAACGTAGGAAACACATAGGTAATGGTTTTCTTCTGTCAGCAGTTCTCTGCTGAGCCTTCAGTATGCCACACACAGACATTCTATTCCTGTACATACACTTTCCAGTCTCTCTTACAGAAATTACAACGGTTTCATGGTTCACTATTGATCAAGGCTTCCTCGGTTTTTTCACGGTTTCATGGTTTCACCCTACATGAGTGGCGTTTGTGTGTCTCATAATTAAAGGACACTCAATTCTTGTTCTGGCCAGACAACCTGTGGTGATTGTTGTATACCCCAACTAGCCCCTTTCATACAGTCCTTTCTGGTTTAGTGTTGGTCACCACCAGCACCCCTTTTTACATGACTGGTTAACATCTTGATTTGGGATTTAAACTGGATAAATCCGAAAAGGTTCGGGTCAGTGTGCATGTGCTGTGCTTTTAGAGGTCTGTGTGCTTATCGTGCATGACATATTTTGTGCAGTTCCCACCTTTTCTGAGATATTGGCAACTCAAAATCCCAATTTTTGCATTTACCCTTATCACTAGGTGGTGCTATGCTTCAAGTGAGTGTTTACGGGCTGGGTCGATACGCCTCTGTAATACCGACATACTAACACAAAATCGTTGTCTTGGGCAAAATTGTTGACGAGTTATTTAACAAAAACTGTTTTTCGACACCTAGCCTCGACAGTAAACATCGCCCCCTATGATGAAATGTCATTTTTTTCTTATTCCACCTATGGGATATTGATAAAAAAGGGCAAAAAGTGCATTGACAAACTTTCTTTATAGAAATATTAGAAAATACAAATACAGATATTCAACAAGGAAACAACAGAAGCAAACTACAGTGTTTATACACTGTATTATACAAACAGTGCAGTCACTAAAGTGTACAAAAAAACCCTGTCCAAAACAAAACGATTCAAAAATCCACTGCACTGCCTCCTGTGCAGTAAATTTCCCTTTACTTGGCAAGCTACTTGCCTTCTTGCTCACTTTTTTACTTGTCTTATTAGTTGCCATGTTGTAACACTTTGCTTCTTCAATAATCTTCTCTGCTCTGCTATCGCCTAAAACTTGACGCACAGGAGTATGCATGGCAATAACTTTCGACAACCAAACCTGATAACGTGGTGTCATATATTGTTCGAAAGCCCTGACTATTGACTATATCAGAATAGGAGGGAGTCTTGTCACTGGAAATTTCCATTGTCTCGAAGTGCTGTCAGTCAAATCACAGGAGGTCAAACTCACGTAGTCGGTGGTCATTGGCTTTCAAGCTGGCTATCTCCCCACCCCATGCATCAATTGGCTCGTGGATGGTCTTGATTGACGTAGAACAGCTTGAAGAGCTTGAAGGGTACGTAGGCATTTTGTCAGCCTATACTGCAGTTCGGTGACATACCGAGAAGATCAGATCACTTTTAGCACTGTAAATAACCTTTGTTCTTCGAGAATGGGCTTAAATGAATCCTGACGATCTAAGCTTTCCAACAATATGTGGCATTACCATATTTGTTTTTATCTGAGCACTAAAACAATGAAAGACCTGGGTGCCCCCCTCCACCTCCCCCACTTCCGTACCGTATACGGTACAGCGTGCATGGGTGAGGGTCAATAGATTTCATGATAAAAACAAATTGGTTGTAAACGTTAGCATTCTCTAGATAATAGGCAAAATGACATTTTGTACAATTACAACGCCCCCTATGGACCAAATTTTATGGCATGTGTTGTGCTTTTAGAGGTCTTTGTGCTGATCGTGCATGACGTATTTTGTGCAGTTCCCACCTTCTCGGTCCAAGATATTGGCAACTCAAAATCCCAATTTTTGCATTTACCCATATCACTAGTTGGTGCTTACGGGCGTGTACGGGAGTGTTTACGGGCTGGGTCGATACGCCTCTGTAACACCGACACACTAACACAAAATCGTTGTTTTGGGCAAAATTGTTGATGAGTTATTTAACAAAAACTGTTTTTTGACACCTAGCTTCGACAGTAAACATCGCCCCCTATGAGGAAATATCACAAAACTTAGTACACAGGTGCGTTTCTCGAACGCAAAGTTGCTAACTTCCTAGCCACTATCATTGTTGTGACTTCCGAAGTACCGCACCAAAGGCTACCTTGCATTTCTCGAAGCTCACTACGGTAGTTCTACGGAAGTAACACCTATGGTAGTGAGAACTTCGGTAGAAGAGACCCTCCTACGCGTTTCTCGAAACCTTCGTAGCAGAGAAACTTCCGAAGTAAAGCCAAAACTTCGAAGTAAAGTTAGGAAGTTCTCAGTACAGCTCTCGAGGTGAAGTAAGAGCCTTACTACAAAAGTTGACCCCACCCACGGCAAAACTTGCAGTAGATCTCTGACTGTAAAGTGCAAATATCTCGTAATCCTACAGCACAAACACAGTGAAAATCAATCGGTGTGTACAGGTTACTATAATACAGCTGTTGATATTTTTAAATGGCCAATCCGTGATATATAATTTTCTTGTTAAAACCGTATGGCATGACTTAAACATGTAGTGGTTTGTACAGCAATATTATGATCACCTGCACAAACCGATTGAGTTTCGCTGAGTTTGGACCGCAGGATAATGAGATATTTGCATTAGAGGTTGGCCTTCATACGGAAGTTTCACTGGCGTCTACATCATGTGCACTTGGTAGGGAAATTATATGAGCCAAGTTCGGTGAGTATCTCAACAGCCAGTGGCGCAATTGGCAACACAGTGACAACGTGTAGGACTATTGCGGCTATAGTCGTAGGTTCGAGGCAGGCAAATTGGAGGACGGTAGAGGGCATTAGATGAAGCTGCTTATATTCGCACGGTTTTGGGTATTGCACAACATTGTAGTGCTCTTTATATCGGATAGGTTGTACAAGTACAAGTATTGAGGTGATGTTGTAACAGCATCACCACGCCAGACTACGGGACTGAAATCGACAGCATTCCAGCCAGCATGCACGACAGTAGAATTCCTGGCGCAACAATTGCATATCATGGAATCCTGTAACTGTCAGTCCCTAAACACTGTTGGGTGGTATGAAGCACATTACCAACAGTGTAGCCTATATTGTCTAAGGGGAAATGTGTGCTGTAATACTGAACATGGATGGATATTTATGTGAGGGCGGCATACAAAGACATTTCCACTGTTACATGCATACTGGGAAGAGTAGGACATGCAGTGAAATCGCTGATTGATTGTTAGTCTAAACTGTGCATGGAGAGCGGGGAGTAATGTGCGTAGAATGCACTCGGGGGATGGGTACCACATAACGATACAGGGGGACAGAGGACAATGTTGTATAGAGTATATGTATATGTGCTTTCCACACTGGCACAGCCTGTCAGGTGCATTTGCCACCAGGAATGTGTGTTGAACATGGATGTTGTGGGTTCAAAAAAATTAAAGAAATAAATAAAAAATAAAACAACAAACCAACATAACAAACAAGGAATGGGACAACTGACATAGGGAGGGAGAACAAAAAGATAACGTCAAGGGCCAAAGAGGTTGTCCACCAACACCTGACGGACCTGCTGGCCTGCAGGGTGCAGGTCCTGGATGACAGGCAGGTTGTCCTCTGCCTCCTCGTCCTGGAGCCCCTCATCGTCGGGCAGCTGGATGTTTGCCCTCAGGGCCATGTTGTGGAGTAGTGCTGCGACCACAGTCACAGCACAACATTTCCGGGGGTGCAGTTGCAGGCCTCCGGCACCCTTGTTGAGGCACCGGAAGCGCTGCTTCCACACCCCTATGGCCCTCTCCACGACTGCCCTGGTGAGCCTGTGGGCCCTGTTGTAGCTGGCCTGCGGCTCTGTTTGTGCGTGGAGGTAAGGTGTCAGCAAGAAGGGGCGCAGAGGGAAGCCACTGTCTCCAAGGAGCCAGCAACCCCCAAAGCCACCACCCTCTGCTGCCCTACACAGGCCTGAGTTCTCCCAGATGAAGGCGTCATGTGTGCTCCCAGGCCATCTTGCCACGACATCCAGGAACTCACCCTCTGCACTGCACACCACCATGACGTTGACGGCCGCATAGCCCTTGCGGCAAATGTACCTTCCCCGAGAACCTCATAATAGCTACCCGTTGCATAAAAGCGAAGGACAGCCAGGAGTTGTACTGCTGGGGTTAGTGCAAAACTATGCCTCGTGCGTCTAACCAACTAAGGGTGCACAACACCCAGCAGCTCCATAATCTGTCCCCGACTGAGACGAAACTTCCTGATGATGGCTTCATCAGGAAGGACCTCAAGGGGATTGAAAGACGAGCGTACAAAGGCATTGATGTAGGTGGTCTTGCTCCGTCGCCGCCTTTCTCGCCGTCTTTCACAGAACAGAATCCTCTGTAACACAGCCATGTTGTCTGAGGGCCTCACATGGTGCCACAGCATTTATGCTGCACAGGAACTGACAATGTCAGTTGGCTGCCATGTGCCATTGGTGAGTATAACGGTCCACCTGAGCTGTGTGACTAAGTGGATAATTGTTCCTGATAGTCCTCCCATTACTTCACAAGCAATCAGTGATATGCACACATCTAAATGTCATTTATGTGCTAGTGCATGCAGTTTGTGTAGTTGAGCAATACATGGTAACATTGATGAGTGAACATGTCACAGAGGATGTATAGACCTGGGTGCATCTGAATGGGAGGTAGCTGTCGTTAACACAATACTTTGAAGGCATTACCATGATTCTGCCACTTGTAAGCGCCCACCCACCTTGCCTGTCTGAAGGGGTGTGTACCAATGTTTTGTAGCTACATGTTTGAATGTATGTCTATTCCATGTAGGTTTCAGCATTCATTGTTCCAACCCAAGCAATGTGTACATTCCTGTTTTACACACACACACTCATTCCATTTCACCAAAAGCACAAAGACTCTACACCATGCCAGTGTTGCATGTCCACACATTTTATTTAAGTGTTGTGGTGTTGGGGGGTGGGTGCTGCTCCATAGTGTTGCCTGTGGAAGACAAATACAATCATGATGTACATGTAGGCATAGTCAGAGTTGGTTATCATAATATATTGCAATAACATTCCCATACCTCCTGCATCCGGGATGGTAAGACTGACACTGGGCCTGCTGGCCTGGTGCAGTATGATGTCCAACATGGACATCATCTCCCGGTGGTGTTGCTGACCCTGCTCCCTGATAGCTGCCATGGCCTCCTGGTGGTGCCTCTCCGCCTGCTCCATCATGGCACCGGCACCATGGCACCATGTAAGCCGGTGCAGATCCTCCCTGATGGCCCTCTGCACGTTGATCTTCTCCCTCTCAGACCTGAGAAGCTTCGCGCTGCATTGGCAGTGGCCGGTCCGCCTACGTCTCTGACACTGACGGACCAGGCCATGTGAGCTGGAGCTTCCAGACTGAGAGGACTGTGCAGAGGCAGGGGGGGAGTGGAGGCCTCGGCTGCAGATGTTTGTGGGACCAGGGCCAGGTGTACTGGTGGCGGAGGGGAAAGATTGGTGGTCAGGTGTCCGGGTGCTGGAGGTGGATGGTGAAGGGCCAGGTGTGCGAGTGCCGGGAGTGGGTGGTGCAGGGCCAGGCGTTCGGGTGCCGGGAGTGGGTGGTGCAGGGCCAGGCGTTCGGGAGGTGGATGGTGGAGGGCCAGGTGTACGCGTCTCCACAGTGGAGGGTGCAGACCCAAGTGGAGGGACGGCCGATGGGAAGGCTGCAGGGCCAGGTGCCTGGGTGGCCATGGTGGAGCATGTAGGGCCAGGTAAAGAGGTAGCAGATGGTTGTCACGTTACCCTTCATGGTGCTCATCTCACGTACAGTATACAAGCAACAAGACACACATGGCAAACAATTCATACACATAGAATATACTTACAGCAGATGTTGAGGCCTGGACATTTGGCAGCAGGGGGGCAGATGGTGGATGTCTGTGTAAACCGTACACATCTATGCCCCCCGGGATCCCTTCCACTGCCTCAGGACCCAACACTGCCAGCACCCTCTCCTCCTCAGGAGTGAGGGGAGCCAGGCTGGTGCTGCCACCACCAGTCTGCTCTCTCTCCCTCCTAAGTGCTGCAGCCTTCTTTTTGGTGGCGCTGGAGAAATCCCTCCACTTGATGCGCACCTCTTCCACTGTGCGCGTGTACCCCTGGCCCACAGCGTTGACCCTCCCGGTGACCTCCGCCCAGGCTGTCTTTTTGTCCGCATTGGTGACCGAAGTTTTAAATCGGGAGAATAGGATTGACCGATGGTCAAACACTTCGGTCACCAATGCGGATACTTCGTGAGGTTGTGAAGTGTGGTTTTTTCCTCGGCCTTTGTGCTGCCATTCTTCAAACATGACCGGACAACTATGGGCAGCAGGTGTTTGGGCTGGGCCATCCTAATGGAATGATTGACAATTTATATTATAATATATATTTATTTTCCTGAATTCACGCAAATCAAACAAACAGGGAGTTTTTCCTCACCCCTGTTGCTCCCTGGGGACACTAACAACCGACGGCGCCTAAATGAACTTTCCTCGTCTAGTGCCACTGGCCCGCAAAGACTGCCGACCTATGTTCACATAAGAGCCCACATTAACAGAGCGTTGCATAGCTCTAACGCCACTGGACTACAAAGATTGCTGACTAGGGCCTACAAGGACTGCCTACCTGTGTTCATGCAAGAGTCAGTCTGCTTCTGTATTTATCTGCTCTGACATCACTGAACCGCAAGAAATGTTGTCTTGCAACAACCCTGCCAAACTGTAAAGCACTTTGAGTTGCATATTGCATGTATGAACTGTGCTATACAAGTAAAGTTTTATTATTATTATTAAAGTTTATTATTATCACAGTTGAGTCAAATGCCTTTGGGAAATGGCACTGCATTTCTGTAATGACACTTGGGTTATGTAGCCCCATTTGCACCCTGTATAAATGAGGCCTCATCAAAGCACTGGGATTGCTAACAATTGGCACAGCGCAAAGGTTACAGTGTTTCCATGAGTAGCCTGGTGATTGTATTAAAACAAGTTAATAAATGCTATGAAGGTGACACTGGGATTTGAACCTGTGACTGTGTAGAACAACAATATCAAGAGCCACGCGACTTCATCACTGACCTACCGACTGGTAGGTAACAAGGGTTGTGGCAGGGTACCAATTGAATTGACATGTGACGTCAACACGCTGTTTCAACCTACGGATTTATAAGGCAAGGCAAGGCAAGGCAAGTTTATTTGTATAGCGCATTTCATACACAACGGCAATTCAATGTGCTTCACAAAAATAAAAGCAAAGGACAATATATAAGGGCATAAAAGATAAAGTAAGTGTAGAAGCATAAAAGGTAAAATAAGTCTAAAACCATGCAAGTAAAATCAATATGTGGTAGATAAAAGATATAAAATCATAAAAAACACACAAAATAAAAATGAATAAAATGAGTAAAAATCATTAGCAGAAAGCATCTGAAAACAGTTTGGTCTTAAGATTTGAAACTGCCAACAGTAGGAGCATTTTTAATGTCTTCTGGAAGTTGGTTCCAGAGCTTTACAGCATAGCAGCTGAAAGCTGCTTCACCACATTTTGTTCTAACAGCAGGTTCTACCAACAATTTTTTCTGAAGTGATCTCAGAGACCTAGTTGGTGCGTATAACTGAAACATATCCAATAGGTAATTGGGTCCCATCCCATTTAATGATTTAAACACAAGAAGCAATGCCTTAAAGTCAATTCTATAACTTACTGGGAGCCAGTGCAGGGACCTTAAAACTGGAGTAATGTGGTCAGATCTTTTTGTTCTTGTAAGAACCCTTGCTGCTGCATTTTGGATCAGTTGAAGCTGTTTGATGGTCTTTTTAGGAAGGCCTGTGAAAAGGTCATTACAGTAATCAACCGTACTGGAAATAAAGGCATGTACAAGTTTTTCTAGATCTTGTTTTGACATAAGACCTCTGAGTTTAGCAATCTTTTTTAGGTGATAGTATGCAGATTTAGTGATTGCTTTCATGTGACTGTTGAATGTTAGTTCACTGTCAATAAAGACACCAAGATTTTTAACAGTATCTTTTGCTTTAAGCCCCTTAGTCTCAAGAGCAGTGGTGACCCTACGTCTGTCTTCCTTTTTCCCAAATACAATTACTTCAGTTTTATCTGCGTTCAGCTGAAGAAAATTGTGTCATTAGTCATAGTTATTGGGTGACAGAGCTAAGTAAACTTGGGTGTCGTCAGCATAACTATGGTAATTGACTGAGTTGTTTTTATAAGCATATATTTCCTTTCACCGTATGTCTCGCCGTTGATATTTTGACACTTTAGTTAGTTTTGCCAGATGTCTGCCGTACCGCAATCATTCCTTATTGTCACTATGGTATGATTTCAACGAGGATAAATACATGTCTTAGACGTAGACTTAATCGGATATAAAAGTGTGGTGATGTGTAAACAAAAAGTTGGTCATCCAATCAAAACGGCTTACCCCTGCTTTTCCTCCGTTGCTTCCATGCTTCACACACTGAAGTTAGAACAATGGTAGAGCCCACTTTGGAAGTAACAACAATGATAGTTCTACCGAAGTACGAGTGCTTCGAGAAACGGTCGGGTTTTGCCACTTTGGTAATGGTAACTTCGGTAGAACTATGGTAGTAGAATGCTAACCTAGGAAGTTGTTCGAGAAACGCACCCCACATTTGTACAAATTAGTACAAATTTGAGCAATTAGAAGCCAAGAGTTTTGAAAAATGTTAAGCTACGTGGTAAATGTTCATTGACATGTAACTTCAAAACAGTTTATCTCAAGATAAATTCTTTGATAACTTTTTGTCAGCATTGTCTGTAGATGACATCTACCAAATTTGGTCAGATTCACATACATGGCCTATGACGAGTTCGTCTCCCCCTCTTTGATGGACACTGGCACAGCGGGGGGTGGCCCTTGGGGGCCAAAAGCTTGTAGTCACTCAAAAAGTTCTAGGGCTACGTGACTACAAAGATTCATGTCCCCCAGACATCCAGTGTCCCGTCAACTGTTGAAGGAAATTCACAGAAAAAAAAGGGAAAAAAGTCTACTACTAGTGTCTACAACACTATAATGATCGCTTTCGCTAGCTTCGCTAGTGGCGGTCAAAATAACAAAACATCTTCACAGAGTGATTTGCGAAACATTAAACAGCGTTTAATTACAAGCGTGATTTTACTGCAATATCAACATTTCAAAACACTAGCTATCAATTGACCACACATTTGCAACCAACTGGTGAAACACAATTGGAAGTTTAACTGCTCTTCACCATCAGAGCAGTTCTCATTCTCTGGATCAGGGGACCTCAGCGACTCACTCCAATTCACACCTTGACGGGTGACTACTGTGACCCTTTGTCATGAGGGGTGTGGTCTACAGCTCCACCTCCAGTAATCCAGAGATATAACTCCTGGTTTCCCATAATTAGGCCAAACAGCCTTTTGGATGAAAGGTGAAATGTCTTCAAGCTCTAACAATAACTAGATGTACCGCATAGCGGTACATGGTATGACCGCCGCAGTGTATTGAAATGTGGGAACTGTTGGTATGATGAGTGTGTGGAAGAGCAGTGTTGTGAGGTGAGACTTTGTGTGGAAATTATTTCCTGGAAGTGGGCATGAATGTGGGTTTTGAATGAATGACATTGTGTGTGTTTGTATAGTGTGTAGGAGTGATTTCTGAAAGGAATAGGCAAAATGAGATTTTGTACAATTACAGTGGCTGCTATAGGCCCAATTTTATGGCATGTGCTGTGCTTTTAGAGGTCTTTGTGTTGATTGTGCATGAGATATTTTATGCAGTTCCTACCTTCTTAGTCCAAAATATTGGCAATTCACAATCCCAATTTTTGCATTTACCCATATCACTAGGTGGCGCTATGCTTCAAGTGAGTGTTTATGGGCTGGGTCGATATGCCTCTGTAACACCGACATACTAACACAAAATCGTTGTCTTGGGCAAAATTGTTGACGAATTATTTAACAAAAACTGTTTTTTGACACCTAGCTTTGCCAATAAACATCGCCCCCTATGACGAAATGTCACAAAATTTAGTACACATGAAAAGAAAGCTGTTTAAAGATGGCAGGTCAACGTTGACCAAATTTGAGCAATTAAAAGCCAAGATATGGACTTTTGAAGAATTTTAAGCTACGTGTTAAATGGAAACGGTTTATCTCAAGATAAATCCTTTGATAACTTTTTGTCAGCATTGTCTGTAGATGACATATACAAAATTTGGTGAGATTCACATGAACGGCCTATGACGAGTTCGTTCAAATTTGTTTTCGCAATGTTAAAATTTCACGGAAATTGTTTTCATTGGAAGTTGGCGTCGACCAGTGCTTTCAATGCGTGAGGGTCAATAGATTTCATGATAAAAAAAAGTTGTTGTAAAAATTAGCATTCTCTAGATAATAGGCAAAATTACATTTTCTACAATTACAGCGCCCCCTATGGACCAAATTGTATGGCATGTGCTGTGATGTTAGAGGTCTTTGTGGTGATCATGCATGACGTATTTTGTGCAGTTCCCACCTTCTCGGTCCAAGATATTAGCAACTCAAAATACCAATTTTTGCATTTACCCTTATCACTAGGTGGCGCTATGCTTCAAGTGAGTGTTTATGGGCTGGACCGATACGTCTCTGTAACCCCGACATATCACAAAAATTTCATGTCATTGGGTGAAACGTTCATTGAGTTATTCAGCAAAAACTTTTGCCGGTCTCCCCCTCTTTGACGGACACTGGCACAGCGGGGGGGTGGCCCTTGGGGACCAAAAGCTTCTAGTCGCTCAAAAAGTTCTAGGGCTACATGCCTACAAAGATTCATATCCCCCGTACTTCCAGTGTCCCGGAAATCGTTGACGGAAAATCAGGGAAAAAAAAGAAAAGAAAAAAAAGGGAAAAAAGTCGCGGCAACACTATAATGACCGCTTTCGGCGGTCATAATTCCATTTACTTACAACTGAGCACCTTTGACTACCATGACCTGGATGAATGAAAATCTACACAGACACCATGCGACAAGCAAACACGTCTGCATATTGATTGATTTTGCATTGAAAGTATATATATATATATATATATATACCCACTAAACATTGGACGTACAGATCATGTCTATGTTACCAATTCTGGACATCTAAATGACGTGCAAATCAGGTCCACTATTTGGACATCTAACTATGACCCTTGGGGGTCAAAAGCTTCTAGTTGCTGAAAAAGTTCTAGGGCTACATGGCTACAAAGATTCATGTCCCCCAGACTTCCAGTGTCCCAGAAATCGTTGACAGAAAATTGCTGAAAAAAGGGGGAAAAGTCGCGGCAAAACTATAATGACCGCTTTCCCTAGCTTCGCTAGCGACGGTCATAATAGCGGCGGACATAATGAGTGGGGATTGAATTGTGATTAATTTGTAAAGTGTTTAGAGTTGCGAAGAGTTGCGAAGCAAAGTCAATTTGCATTCACATTAATTTACATAACACATTATTTGTATAATTTTGATGAACATTATCAGTCCAAATCCCATTGGAGTGTTTTGGCTTGATTTCTTTTTACTTAAAACATGGTTCCCACTGGTCATGGGATTTCTGGAAAGTCATGGAATTTCAATACATATGGTTCCAGACATGGCAAGTCATTTTGTGATGTGTTGCCCCCTAAATGTGATATTGATTGGGTTGTGCTTAACTTATTGAAGTTTTGCACTGGAAACAAGTGAACCTGAAAATGGAGATTGGTTTGAAATGCCATGTTTTTTGTTTGTTTTTATTAAAATTACAATTATATAAAAAAACACTTCATTTTGCGTATTTCTATAGATGGTCTTGGTAGAAGGCGGAGAACCTGTTTCCTGCCATTTTCCTCTAGCTTTGTATGGCTCAATAGCAGATTTGAACTGGAAATGTTTTACACCTTTGCATTCGTTTCCACATACCTGCTGCTGAGACAAAAATTAACTGGAGCATTATGCTGCCGTCTGAAATGACATGGCACCACAGAGCCTATATATATAGTATTAGTCAGGTGTTGTGTTCGTGAATGTATTCATGTAAAATGTATTCATGTAATTTCTTAAATGATTGCCAGGATTGATTGCCACACTCACTCAAACACAATCAGATTATATGAATCAGGTGTGTGTGATTCAGCAACAAAGTAACATTTTTATAAATAAGTGTATAGTTTTGAAAGAAAAATAACATTTTGCAATACATCTGGGTGTTTTGTTAACTGCGTGTATGGTTGCATAACTGTGTGTAGTGTTTTGAGAAAGTGTTTAAGCCTGATTGCCGAGTTTTGCATTTTAGCCCTTACTGTTTTGGCACCTGATGATTGTGTTTACCCAGTTGGTTGGATAGCTTGTGTTTTGAAATGGAAAAAAGGTGACATTACAGTGTAATCATGTGTGTAATGCTAATTTTAAAAGATGATGACATAGAGAGGCGAGGAATCATCCTTGTTTAGTGGTCAGTTCAAAAGACAGCATCTATGATGGTATGGGGGTGCAGTAGTGCCTTGGTTATGGTGTGCTTATTCATCTGGAGAGTTAAAATTAATAATGCTATATATATGCTATATATATGCTATATATATATATATATATATATATATATATATATACAGTATGTCACAAAAGTGAGTACACCCTTGACATTTTACCAAAATTGCTATATCTTTTTAAGAGACAATACTACGCAAATGAAACTTCGATATGTTTTTGAGTTGACAATGTACAGCTTGTGTACCAGTATTAATTTGCTGTCCTCTGAAAACAACTTTATACACAGGCATTTTTGTATAAATAGCAGGCCACAAAAGTGAGTACACCCTGAATGATAACTGTACATATCATTCAACCATAAAAACCCACTTGTCCTATTTACCATTTTTGTGTTTTGGTCTGCTCAACTGCATTTTATTGTTTTGGCTATAATTCTGTCATACTATCCACTGGATGACCAACATGGCTCCTCATGGCATAAAAGAAAACTCAAGCCTTAAGAAATGGAATTGTTGCTTTACAGAATGATGGCCTATGCTACAAAAAAATCAGCAACACCATGAAACTGAGCTACACCATCATGGCTTGAGTCATTAGGTGGTTTTCCAAAACGGGTGCATTGTAAGAACAGGCTCAGTCAAAGAAGGTGGGTCCACACAATCGGTGTCGGATGCAAAAGTTGGCTTCAAAAAATAAATGCATGAGTGCAGCCAGCATTGCTGCAGAGGTGGGAGGTCAGACTGACAGAGGTAAAATAATATGGGACGTAGTGCAACAACTGGGTCTTCATGGTCGTCTTTCCAGGTGAAAACCTCTTTTAAAACTTGATCACAAAAAAGCCAGAAAACTGTTTGCTGAAGACATGCAGTCCAAAAGCATGAATTCCTGAAACCTTATCCTGTGGTCTGACGAGATTTAAATAAACCTTTTTTGGCTTAAATGATGTCAGTCATCTGTGGCAGCGGCCTGTTTAACAGTACCATTATAATTGTGCCTTGCCTACAATCAAGCCTAGTAGTGGTAGCATCATGGTTTGGGGCTGCTTCAATGCTGCCAGCACTGGGCAACTGCAGTTCAGAAGGAATCATGGATTGCAACATGTACTGTGGCATTCTGAAGCAGAACATGATGCCCCCCCCTTCAGAAACTGGCACACAACAGTGTTTTTCATCATGATAACAACCCCTAACACACCTCCAAGATGACCACTGCCTTCCTGAAGAAGTTGAAAGTGAAGGTAATGCAGTGGCCAAGTATGTCTCCAGACCTGAACCCTATTGAGTACCCCTGGGCCATCCTTAAACAGGAGATAAAGGAGCACCAGTGTCTAACATCTCCTAGGTCCATAATGCCATAATGGAGGAATAGAAAAGGATCACAAAAACAGTAAATTAATACTGCTACACAAGGTGCACACTGACTACTGAAAAACATATTTAAATTTCATTTGTGTAGTATTGTCGCTTGAAAAGATATGGTCCATTTTTTGCTGAATTGTGAAGGGTGTACTCACTTTTGTGAGATACTGTATATATATAGGTTTTGAATTGCACAAGATGGTACTTAGACATATTTTGAGGATAGACCTTAAATATTACCAGATAATGAGGTCAAAGTGCATTCTATACAAAATTCCAAGTGTGGCTCTATCATAAGGGCAACGAGATGCTAAAATGGCCGGCGTGCTATCCAGATCTGTCACGTTTTAGGTATAATAAAAAAGAAAACATGACGAAGAACACACCTACCGGTTGGGCTGCTGAAATCATGTCAAGGACAAGAAAGAAAACCATTTTTTATAAAAAATCATCTTGTCAGTTAACATAATTAACTGAAGTGTCCTCCTTTGTTTTTTCTTTGGTCTTACTCAAATTTTCCTGCCTTTTATTGACACTGTCCCAACTTTTTTGAGACATGTTTCTTGCCTAAAATTTGAAATTTGAAAAATCCAGTTTACTTCATTAGAATTGGGGTTGTAGGTAGGTATTCACAATGCCCTTATTCGCGATTCTAGATTATGACACTTCACACTCAAGATGTGTCTCAAGATAAATTGCCAATCTTTGCAATACTACAGTATTTACCTCCCCTACCCTAGCATATAATGTTTCACCACACTTTTTTTACAAGAATTCTCACTCAGAGATTTCACTTGCTGTGTATCACCTGTTAGGTGCAAATAAAGGGAAAGGAATCATACATGAATGGCATTGGGTTTTCCTGAGAGCAGACTACATACAGTATAAGGCCCACTTCATCCTTATTTTTATTCAGAGCAACAGTTTTCTTTTATGACAAGTAGGGATGTACCGATCTAGCTTTTTGTATTCCAATAGCGATTCTGATATCTGGGTTTTGCATATCGGTCAATATCTGATGGCGGTCCAATACAAGGATATTTATTTGTCACATGCATAGACATACTGGGTAGTAGAACATGCAGTGAAACTGTTGAGAGATATCACCCCTGAATAATAAGCACCCTCAACTAACACATAAGAGGCCTGTTAAAAATGCATAAACATACATTTCATATATAATAATTAATAATAATTGTTATTTCTAGGTAATATCATTGAAAAATAATCAACTATGCTCCAGCAATGTTATTGTGTTGAACAAGGACTACATGACAGCAGAAACTTACACTGTAACTTTGTTTCTATGCAAGGTGCTAGTGCAAATCAGTACTGGAGATGAATGCATTTTATTTCATTTTATTGTATAACAGAGATGTGCAATGTGCATTGTTTTGTAATGATTTTGGTGAGTGAAGTCAGGCTGCTCCTACAAAAATGACAAGCAGACACAAAGTGAGCTAGTTAGATAGTCTACGTTAATGGGATAATCCAGATGTAATAGCTGGCTATAAGCTTAATTTCATAGCCTGTATCTTTCTCATTTTACTAATAGCACTAATAAAATCTGTGTTTTCATACATCTACACCTTGCATCTGCACACAGCATAGCCGAAGCTTGTCAATTCTTCGCCAGCCTAGCGCAGGGGGTTGTTGCTGTCATTGTTGTGGTCATGGTCATAAGTTGGAGGAAGCGGATCGACCCATGGACTGGGAAGTTTTTCCGATAAACGATCCAGCTATTTTGTCCATATCGTTACCAATGTCCTATCCAAATATCAGATCTGTGCATCCCTAATGGAAAGTGTAGGAGGATTTGGCTGAACTACAATCAGTTAAGTCCAACTGAATTGCAGGAAATGATGCTGGGTGAGTGACTCGCCCCCAGGAGGAACAGGGAAAACAAGGGGGGAGGAGGGGCTAAATTTGGCTTTCCCTCTATCAAATCCATGTGTGCAAATGTGTGTGTGTGTTTGCGTTTGTGTGTGTTTTGTAGTTGTGTGTGTGTCTGAGGAGACGTGCCTTTCTGCTTCTTTAACTGCACTCAAAACAAGAAAAAATATTTATGGGAGGGGTAGCAGGCCACTGCCCATGTTTGAGCCGAAAATATCAGCCTGTTCTGTTTGCAGACAAAGGGGTTTATTAAATGCACATGCTCAAGCAGAGCATTTGTACTGAACTTAGGGACTTTGATGTCATCTTCTGAGACAGAAGAGTGTCACTAGGAAAGAAACATACAAGCACTTTAGAGACTAGGACAATCATATGTGATGAACAATCATATCATGATTCATGTTAATTGTTAAAAAGGATCAATCGCTTGAATTCTAGGTTTACTGTCTCTCTCTCTCCCTCTCTCTCTCCTTCCTATTCTCTTTCTCTCTCTCACACACACACACACAAACACGCACGCACACACACACACACACACATACACCTCACATCTCACCTTTTAACTCTGTCTTTTATCAGCCTGTTTTGAGTTTGCCTCCTCTTGCATGCTCTCTAGCTGTGTACCTAGGTTTTTGAGCACTGACATCGCTTCACGTGTCCTGAGAAGACACACACACACACACACACACACACACACACACACACACACACACACACACACACACACACACACACACACACACACACACAGGTATAGTATGAACATAAAACACAAACCAAAACACACAATCCTTTTCTTGCTAGGCAGCTTCCTTTCTTCATAATAAGACAGAGAGGAGTGGTTACAGAACCACACACTACAGAAACCCGGACCTAATAATTACATTTAAAACAATATGACTGGAAGTCACCTCAGCTTGTGGATTACATCACATATCTGCACTATATTTCAAGAACAAAAGAAGAAAAATCTTCCCCCATACCTACTGTATGCAAACTGATTACAAAAAGAACCAAACTAAAAAGATATCCAACAATCTTTTGTGCTCTAGGGGGTCAGCCCAACCTGACCCACCCACTTTAGCTCCAACAGCAGGGAACCAAGGATGATTTACCTTCCCAGCTCAGTATGATTTACAAGCAGACCTACGCCCAGCAGCCCTACTCATGGATGGGGACATGTCCAGGGTGGGTCCACCACTTACAAACCTACTTAAAACTGTCCAAAGGTGCTTAGGGACCATTGAGAACAAAGGATAACATTACTCCAGCTACACAGATACACACATGCATATGCACACACTGAGCAACGATGTCATCAGCTTACACACAGACACTCACATACACACACAAACAAACACCCAAACGCACATGCATAGTACCGAGAAACATACACACATCCACCCACCCACTCACACACACATACACACACACACACAGGTAGTATAACCAAGATATTTTCCAAAAACATTTCAGGTTACGATTCAATTACCACTCCACATCTCACTGAAATGAGGAAAGAACTGCTCAACAGCCTAAATGACACTCGCAGTAGTGCTGGGCCGATAAAGCCTCAGTGGCCATTTGACAAACATAAACATGACCACAAATGCACCCATTCTTCCTCCCTGGTCAATTACACTGAAACAAGATGTCCGCTGCTGAGCTGTTGATTTTTTTTTTTTGGCTTGCCGCTAAGTGTGGATCACATATGGCAATGTTTGTTTGTGGCCCAGACTGTTAGTCTATGTTGGTCCACTAATTGCTTAACCCTTGCTATGAAAACAATGCCTTTAGCTCTGTGGCATATTTCTCTACCACAGTCACACACATACATATATGTGTACACACACTTCCGTTTTTCATTCAAGTGCAGTTGCACATATGGATGACTGTATGTCTGTCCACAGAAACCTACACAACACAAACAAACACACACACACACACACACACACACACACACACACACACACACACACACACACACACACACACACACACGCACACAGAGGATAACCCCACATGAAGAGTACAGTGTAAAATACAGAATTAAATTACAGAAACTACAGAATTAAACACATGCTTTAATTTAATTTCATGAGCATTAATTTCATTCACATACACACACACACACACACACACACACACACACACACACACACACACACATACACACACACACAAACACTCATGCACCTGTGCAATCACACATGCACACTCACATATTGGCTACTTCCTGGACTTCCTGCTTGAGCTCCAGGAGCTGGGCACTGAGTGGCTCACTGCTGCCCTCCTGGTCACTGCTGTTCCTCTGGGCCTTGATCAGGTCCTCTACCTGACGCTGGAAGTCCTGGAGCACACGCAGCACCTCCCTCTGCTCCTGCCTCTCCTCCAGGTGAGCTGCACGGAGCCGCTCCACATCCGCCCTGCAGGGGGAGCCAGAGGAGGAGAGGTGGGCGAAGTGTGACTGCGTAATTTTTTTTATTGCTGTTGTCTGTTTTTTTAATATAGCCGCAAGTGGCGATGACGAGGCCTTGCACCTCTGGTCCCACAAACCCCTTGACATTTCACTTTTTGTTTGTGCTGTTTTTCTCACTTCAACTTGATTTTGTTTTTGTATTTCTACATTTTCATCATTGGAAGTGGGCATGGACAGGCAATTGTCATGCAAGAGGTTCCACTGAAGAAAAGGAAAAAGAATTTAGGTTTTAAACCATAGTGTTCTTGGATAACTTTTTCTTACCATCATCTGCAGATTATGTATACCAAACACTCTATGATGAATTCAATGTACTTTGTTTTAAAATTTGTGGGAAATTATTTTTGTTGGAAGTGGGCTAAGGCAATGTATATACGAAAGTTGGTTGCTTTGGTGATCCCAATACACCTGTCAAACTGGCTGAGCGTAGCTGAAACTATATGCCGACCACAGGGCTATAAGTCATAAGGAGGCGCTTTGGCGTCTCACAGCCAAGCCTCTGTCCCTTTGAAGCAATCAGTAGTTCTGATGTGTGTACCATTTTTCATGAGTTTTCGTACATGGGAAGTTTCTCAAAAAAGGCAAAGTGTGACAGTAGAAAGAAAGAAAGAAAGAAAGAAAGAAAGAAAGAAAGAAAGAAAGAAAGAAAGAAAGAATAATCTTTGGAAAAGCAATAGGGACCTCTGGTGCTCGGGCCCTAATAATGTCTTTGTTGTTGATGTATTTTTTGCTGCAGTAACAGTGGGGTATAGCATGTGTTAGGTATACTAGCCCTAACCCTGCGATATACTACAAAGTGGTTAAGCGATAAACCTGGTTTAGTTAACACAGAGGAAGTTGTAGACATGTTAGTAGAAGGGCCCAGGGCTTCATTCTCTTAATCAAACAAATGCAAACAGGATTTTCTTTCATCAGGTTTACCAGTTCCTCTGGGTTAAATAAAGCATGTTTGTCACTTGACCATCTTTGTAAGAAAAACATACAGGGCTCAAAAACATAGGAAAAGAACATCATCCTACTGCCCTGTGGGTATGGAGCACGAAGAGGAAAGGTGAGTGAGGTGGCCCTTGGAAAACAGGAAAACAGCATCACCCAAGATCGCAATCACAAAAGGAACTGTTGCTTAATGCAGTCTGTCAGACACAGAGATAAACCTTCTGAAGAGGGGGGTCTGCTGCTTCAGGACTCTATGGCCACCCTGGTGGTGTCCTCAAGTAGGGGTGAGATTACCGTTAGGGCTTGTGGTAAGAACAGAGAACTATCCCCACTCAGTGACATGTTTGTTCATGTAACTATGAATGTGTGGCTATCACTGGCTAAGCAAAGAATAAAAAAGAAGGAATAGAAACTAAGAAAAGAGACATCAGTGTCTAATCACACAGTCAGTGACGAGGTTAGCAGAACACATTTTCTGTACAAAGCCTTACTGACCGTCCGATTCAGCACCAGTTTATCCCATGTGATCGCATTTTACATTTACCAGATGATTTATTAAAATGACTTACAGTACAGTAACATATACATCTCCAGTGTACATTAGTATGTGTCTATTCTGGGTGCCAAACCCTTGTTCTAACAGTCTTCAACACTTTGCTCTATCAGTTCTTCAACCCACAGGAGGAACAGCCGACCTCATCCCCTACTCACAACCTCCCAGCAGAGGTGTCAGTTCCCCCTTCAGAAAGTAAAAATCCTGCCACATATTCCTTCTGCCTCTGCATTTAACAAAAGTGGTTTCACTAATTAGCTGATCTACCTGCCTGATGATTTGTGTGGTCATTGGGATCAGAACATTGGTTCAGAAAATGGCTGCATGAAATATGTGGCATGGTTGTTATTTTCTGAAGGGTTTGACACCTCTGCCTTCCAGCTCACACAAGCAGACCCAGACCTGAGCTCTGTGATGGTACTAAACGCCGCAGCACGCTCCTTGGCTCTCTGGGCGCAGCTGGGCATGTCAGTGGGCAGTGGGCTTTCCTGACAGCAGTGGCCTGGGTTGAGGGTGTCCATCAGGCAGGTCTTGCTGGGCACCGGGTGAGGAGCCCTGCATTGGGAGTGGTGGTGATGATGGTGGTGGGCGAGGGCTGAGGAGTGGTTAGGGTTAGTGTCCACTGCGCGAGGATAGGATGGGTGGTGGAGGCGGTGAATGGGTGGTGGTGGGGGACGAGCTTGATCTGGGGTGGAGTCTTGTGAGTGGGAGTCACTGCTTTGAGCTTCTACCAACCGGATAAGGAGAGTCCGCAAGGTCTCCTGGTGGGATATTGGGGGGATAGACACAGCTTAAAATCTGTTTCTAATAGTTTTTATGCTGTTATTTCTGCATAGGCTACATTTTACATATACAGCCCTGGAAAACTTAAGAGACCACTGGAAATCTTCCTAAAATTAGCATCTCTACATGTATGACATCCATTCCTTTCCAGTGTGGGTTGAATTTGAAATTTGGGAGAAATGTTGTTTCTAGTTTACAGAATAAAACAAAAATGGTCACTTTACTCACACATATACTGTACCTAGAAATAGTTAAATCAGAGAAACTGATCATTTTACAGTGGTCTCTTATTTACATACATACACAAATACATATACATCTTATATAGTGTCAATGACCTCATTTACAACGTAGGTATTTTATTTATTATCAAACAGCAATGTAAACAAAATAACTTGTTTTAACTACTTTTCCTTACTTCAAGTCTCAGCCTAAATCAGGCAAAAGTGATTATCTGTGGTTGAAGTATTCTGCTTTACTGGCTGCCTATCTCTCTCACCTGCACGCACTGCATGCTGCTGTGGATAAACTCCATCTTCCACTTCACGGTTTCGCTCTCTTTCTCCACTCCCCTGCATTCCTCCTGCAGCCCAAGATAAACAAGCTATCATGTCCCCAGTTGCCTCCCACTCCATCTCCCTCCCTCTTCTCTCGTCTCCCTGCCGGAGGGCTGAGAAAAGACATGAGACTCACAGCACACCCCTAGCACACCACAGCACAGGCCTAATTTGTGACAGCAAAAAAAAAAAAAAAAAAAAACAGACTAATGTAATTCTGCGGACATTACAGTTGGGGCCTTGAATGGGAGGAAGAGGGGAGTGTAGATGAGTGTTTCAATGTGTTGGCACAGAGCCATGCTTTGCTTTCTTTCTGTCTCCATCTCTCTCTCTCCCTCCATCTCTCTCTGTCTCCCTCTCTTTCTCTCTCTGTCTCTAGCTCTATCTCTCTCTGAGTCATGTTCCCACGATCTTTCTTGATGTACTCTAAAATTCCTGTTCCTCTTCTCATGCTCATGATGGTGAGAAACTGTCAGTGTGCTGTTGTAGTGTAGCAACATAGCTGGCCATGCTGTATGTGTGGTTCGTTTTAATGCATTTTCAGGACTTAGTTGACTATATAGTTAGATATTTCTACCACTATGATGATACTAAATGTGTGACAAAAAGTGTTTTAAAGGTTATTAGGGAACTGTTTGACAAATGAAAAGTGGCCAAAAATCTGGTGAATTTCCACAACGAAGAGTTCATGTTGACTAATGTCTTAAATATTTATATTAATACACAGCTGCTTGTTTACATTACATGAAAAATGCATGTCCAAAGTGCAACACCAATTAGCTGTAATCTCTGCATCATCTGCCTTAACAAATTGTTTCAGGCACACTCGAACTTTCCACTGACCTCCAGCATATACAGGCAGTGGGTGATTTCAGAAGACAGAACACTCTTTGGCAGGCTATGGAAATGCTGTGGAAGACAAAATCAGGGGACAAAAAATTAAACTCTAGCACTTTTCTGGCATAAGGGCCTACAGCATGAACCCCTTAGACTGTGGTTATGATTATGACTAACGATTATGATAATGGACATCCTGGTGGACATCCTGACTTCAGAAAACAAAATTCTTGCCATGTAATGTCTTACCACAGGTGACTACTAATTAGCTGATCTACTTGTATGTTTTTTTTTGTGTGTGCTCATTAGTACATTACATTACATGACACTTAGCAGACACTTCTATCCAAAGCGACGTACAACAAGGAAGATACAGCAAGCTAAGGGAACACAGAGTAAACAAAGGCATGGCAACCCACCTCCTCCACCCACTCCCCCCTTCCCCTCCACCCCATTAGTACTGTATCAGCCGGTTCAGAAAATAGTTAGATTAAATATGTCGCAGTGTTTTTTTTTTAAAGGACAGTTGACAAAGTGACAGGAAATTAATGGGAGGAAAAGACAGGATAAGGTAGGGGTTTGATAAGGTCGGGAAATGACCTTAGCTTGGGCTGGAACTGCCCTACTCTCTCCCTCTCTCTCTCTCACTCTCTCTCACTCTCTCTCACACACACACACACACACACGCAACTATGTGCCAGGGGTTTTTGCTTTCTGTAGCCTCAATCCCCACTTCTGATTATGACCGACCTGCAGGTATTTGGCATCCTCAGAGATGGCAGTGGCAGTGGCGGCCAGGTCTTGGAGTTTCTTCCCAGACTGACCAATGACAGGCAGGCGTACGGCTTCCTCTTCCTCTCCACCCTTCTCCTCCTCACACTTCTTGCCCTTCACTCGTCTGCCTTCCACTGTGCTCCCCCTGCACTCCGAGGCATCCACCCACCTCTCCTCTTCATCCTCCACCTCTTCTTCCTCCTCCTCTTTCTCCTCTTTGAATGCCTGCTCGGTCTTGGCCCTGCTCTTCCTGTCACCACCTTTACCCTCCCCCGCATGGAGCTCCAGCTCATCCAGGGAGATCATGCTGCCCTCGCGGCTCTTTGGGCCCACATCCGTGCTGCTTTGGAACTTTTCGTCCACCCTGTGATGCTCCCCGCTAGAATCTGGAGGGTATTTTAAACACATACATTAGCAGAGATGTCAATCCCAGCTTCAGAGAGGTCCTGCCAGTGGACCTATCGCAGGTCATTTCATTAATTAGCCAATATAACTGTCTGATCATTTGTCTGCTTAGGATTAGCTGGTTCAGGAAAATTGTTAAATCAAATATGTGGCAAATATGTGTTAAAACAAATATGTGTTAAATCAAATATGTGTTAAATCAAATATGTGTCTTAGCTTCCAAAAGTCAGGATTGACAATGTCTATACATTAGTAACAACTCTTGAGTACTGGACCCCCTAATTGAGAACCGCTATGGTTTTACCCAAAGTAAACAGTACATGTTAGTACAAGTGTAGTAGTAAATAGTTAGAAGTGTATCTGGATGTGTGTTTATGCGTATGTGTGTACATGCATGCGTACGTGTGTGTATGGGTACAAAAAGCAAATATAAACATTTAGCAGTGTATTAGATTGATTGTTTCTTGTCACAGGGTGAGCCATGATGCTTACGCAGCCAATGGCATGCAGGCATTCTGCCGAATGTACTGTTTAACTTCTCTGCTTCACGTTCATACTATCATTACCCACCGTTTGCCATCAAGTAAACATGCTGGGTGAGAAGTGTTTAAAGGCCACACTCAGACATTTGATTGGCATATAACTTTGAAATAATTGGGTAAATCAAAAGTCATTTTTTCTGCATGGTGTAGAGATGCCAAATGCCAAATTCAGTCGAATCGCTTTGGAGGAGATTAGTTTCACTTTTGTTTGTTTTTTTCAAAATGGCAGGCAATTTTCCAGGATGGAAATTGGCATTTATTGAATCTGGTTCAAAGGAATCAGAGACAAAAAGAATTTTGGAAAAACTCAGCACAATGCCTGAGATACAGCTCTGGAAAAAAAATGAGACCACTGTAAAATTATCAGTTTCCCTGGTTTAGCTATTTATAGGTATATGTGTGAGTAAAGTGAACATTTTTGTTTTATTCTGTAAACTACTGACAACATTTCTCCCAAATTCCTAATTCAACTGACACTGAAAAGGAACGGCTGTCATACATGTAGACATGCTGATTTTTGGAAAATTTGCAGTGGTCTAATTTTTTCCAGAGTTGTATGACCCAAAATGCAAATGGTAACAACATTTATTAATAAAACAGTTTTGACAAGCAGTACCTTGCTGTAGTTTCTCGTCGTCGCCATGATGAAGGTCCGCACCAGTCGATCGACGAACACGAACCAGCAGGAAGAATAGGAGAGGTGGTACAATCAACTTGTTTGGACTTTCATCATGGCGGCGACGAGAAACTACAGCAAGGTACTGCTTGTCAAAACTGTTTTATTAATAAATGTTGTGTACGCTTTCAAAGTTCTCAGTGCCTCGTTTTTAATGTCAGGGCCTTTGTTGTACTACCGATGGAGTGTGGAGTTTCTTCGAGCTGTTTTAATGGTTTAAAAATAGCGTAGTCGTCATGCTTCGTCTGAGGGCACCTACCACTTCCATTGTTAGCCTTCTGGGACACACGATAAAAAATACTTAAACTCTGAATGCAACAGGCTAAATCAGTTTTGCTCCTCAGTACACATACCAACTCGGTATGATGTTTTAATATGCCAATTTTCATTTTACACCGAAGTTCTCCTTTAAGACCCTTTTAACCTGTGGCAGGCCATTACATATTCAGCTGCCAGACAACAGCAATGCATGTCCTCACCCAACAGTGCATGTATCTTTAGATGGGGAGATACATTTAAAAAATTATGCATTCTCTTTTGGAAATCAGCAAAGAATGCTTCTCTTGTATCTCTATATCTGGCACAGTGAATGAGAAAATGTTCTTCATTTTATGTTACCTGTTGTCATATGTCTAGCTATCCATGCTTTCCTGTGTGTACCTATTTCAAAGTATAGTCACTGATTCTATATTTTGTTAAGAGTGTTATTTTAATCCTATCTTTAGTATAAATTATATGGTGCTTTACAGTAGTTTCTCTCTAAGGTCACATATGTTTCCAGCTTGGTGTTCTTCCTCCCAAAATTGCACATAGTGCCTTTAGTTTGCTCTGTCTGGTTCTTTTAGGACAGGGTTAGGTATGTGGTTTAGGTTAGTGATGTTTTCAATTGAAGAGAGATTTGGGGCTAGTTAACTTACACTTGAAGGCTTTAAGGTGGATGATGTTCGAACGTCCCTCTTGAGCTCTTTAACTTGTCTCAGGTGCTCGTCTTTGAGACAATGCATCTCAATCCGCATGGCCAGACTGGGCTCTTTTAGGTCCCTCTGGAGCTCCTCAAAGCATCTCAAAGCAGGCTCTCTTTTCTGAGGTGACATATCTGTAGCTGCAGGCAAAGGTTGTTCTCTTCCAGCTGTTTAACTGTGTACTATAGCATTTCAATTTCCCTTTTCTCTCTGTTGATTACAATATTTAATTCCTCTCCAAGTTTGACTCTCTGAAATCCACAAACTCTCTCTCCAAAAGGGGAAGTCCATTCTTCAGAGTCAAGTCAAGTCAAGTCGCTTTTCAAGCAGTCAAGCAGTTTCTTTAACTGTGGGTGAGAAGGGAGTTTTAACAGGCTTTGTGACTTCCTGGTCAGGTTTTTGGCAGGCCTTAGGGCTCATTTCCACCAAACTCTCTGTGTGTTCAGCGCGTGCCCGTTTTCTGTCCTTATTCGTTTGGAATGCACATTAACAGATGAGACCATTTCCACCGCAGGCGTGATCTGAGCGTATTCTGCCCCTATACAAACCTATTGTACACGGATACCCGCTGTACACGCTCAAGCCGGTGGAAATGAGGCCTTAGTGTCAATTTTGTTCTGTACAAAGTCAACAAGACAGTTAAAACTTTTCTGAAAGTGTTACAGGCTGGTTTCGGAGCCTTGAATTATGACTGTCCCATTACGATACACATTTATCGTTAACTTTCCATTACTGGTTTTATCATCCTCCATTGATATCTCTCTAGCTATGCTAATAAGACACTTTTTGACCTTTCTGTATGTATTGCATAGGACCTGTATGCTAGATCCTAGCTCCTAAAAATAAGGTCACATATCTCCTTAGTGCTGTTATTTTGAAATCAGCAGTAAGTATCTGGCATGTTGTTTAGCTTTTGAAGTTTATAGGCTTTCTTTTTTTTTAGATATTTTACATTATCTGGGTATTGAATTTCAAGAATGTCTGAAAAA
The DNA here is from genome assembly GCA_027475355.1 of Coilia nasus. Classification (NCBI taxonomy): domain Eukaryota; kingdom Metazoa; phylum Chordata; class Actinopteri; order Clupeiformes; family Engraulidae; genus Coilia; species Coilia nasus. The sequence goes on from CM050200.1 coordinate 27,803,546, forward strand.
GGACTGGGACAACGACTTTTCTTGATTTGGTTTGACACTATATATATACTGTGTGTGTATATATATATATATATATATATATATATATATATATATACACACAAAGTCACACTGTATATATATATGTACAAACAAAGTCACATTGTATATATATATTGTATATATATATATACAATGTGACTTTGTGTGTACACCTTTGTGTGAATTGGTGCTGGTTTGGAGGCATCTGCCTAAATCTTTGCACAGTACTGTATCTACAGATGGTTTCCTTTCCCGTTTCTCAGGTTCATGAGGGAATCTCACGAGATTCTCGTGAGATTTACACAGCCTATTTTATCAGAAATGGCCGGGACCTGCAATGTACCCAAACAACCACCAGATGGCACTTAGGAGCGCTGCCTTTATTACACAACAAATGGTATAGTGGCCTATTGTATTTGAACCACTGGTTGACACCACTCTAAAATAATTCAGGAGGTTAGTATTACTTAAAACATGAGCTTTTACAGATGGAAAAACATAATTTGTTACATGTCCATTATTTTATTAAGTTGATAACTTATTTCAAGAAGTTGATCAAAATTAAAATTAAAGAAAGCTATCTTAACTCAGAAACACATTGGGAGCTCTGCCTTTAAAACACAATGCTGCGGAGAACAACGTTAATCAAAACGCTGTTAAAAGTTATGGATTTATAAGAATATAATTTCCTCTACATGCATCATCTTTGCCATATGGTCATGTTTTCACATGTTACTTTGTTTTACCAGAGACCATATTCAAGCAACAGTGAAGGAGAATGACACAATTTTTATCAGTCAAATATGAGCTAGGTCATCTATATTGCATTACTTTTGTTTAAGGATGGCAAAGGTTGCTAAAGGAAGAAAAGTCTTGTTTTAAACCAACAGTACTACTAACTTCAGCCCAAATGGTCGGAAATAACAAATATATATGAATTTGACAGAAAATCAAGTGATTTTGACCTATTGGCTTGACACACACGTTTAGAACAGTTTACTGCCAAGTCACTGAGGAGAACACCGTTACGAGGCACAAGGCAAGTTAAGGAGACACTGAGAAGTGTTGATGTTGGCAGCTGCACATTTCAGCACTGCAAAACTCCATAAAAAGTATCCTCAAATGACACAGGGCAATGCTATATGCCTAGTCATTTGTTTGTTTTAAATAATTTGACAAGGGGTTATTTAATCCAGGGCATCTCGGTGGGCAATTTAAATGTCACCAGCCAAATACAAGACATACAGAGAATGTAGAATTTAGTTCGCTTGAGTAAAACAATTCAGATTCATTTAATTGGTGTGTTAAACCATGACTTTTTTACACGTAGTTTTTATAGGCTACTTCTTGTGAATTTGCTGGGTTGTTCACTGAATGCACTGACTGGTCGTGCAGGAGGGAGTTAGTAAATACATGTGCTGCAGTGTTGAGACCGAATGGAGTTATGTTATTTCAATCTAAAATGTGCGTGGCCTCTCAAGCACATTCGAGTGGATTTATATTGCTGTGCTCTGTAGTTTAGGTGAATATTAAATGACTGCATTTAGGAGGATTGCCACCGTTACTCGGCTGAAATGTTGGTGATTGTAATAAGGAACATAGGCTAAATGTTACCAGGTGTGCAAAGAAACCCATGACTGCAGAGTTTATTAATAGTATTGACAGATGATATCAAAACGCTGTTAAACGTTATGGATTTACAATAATTTCATTCACTTAATCCATCAGCTTTGCCACATTTTCACAGTTGATTTTACCACAGACCATCAAGCAACAAGTTTATTTTGTTGCGCACACACAACGGAAACAATTCTCGTCCATTCATTTCCTTCTCGGGCGCTGGAGCAGCTGACAGTTGGCTAGTTGGCGTCCACAGCACAGCAAAGAGAAATACTTTCAGTACCACAATACACACGAGTCAACTAAAGCCCCGAGACATGCAGGGCGGCTATGAGTGCGGGTGCCGTCGCCATAGATGAGAGAGAGGGAGGCAGAGAGACCTCTCGCCCGTCACCCCGTGACACAACGGCCCGGAGCTCGGAAAATATTACAAACCGATTTAACGTTAGCCACTTACAAAACCAATCAAAGCAGTGACGAAGGCACTGGCCTGGTTATTAAGAAATTGCTCGATAAATATGGTTAAAGTTAAAGAAACTAGTTCAAAAGGACATAACCTGCACTATGTTTTATCACTTATAAACAGTACTCGTAGCTTATTTATATGCAGTGAACTTAGCTGTAAACTGATGTCACAACAGTGTCAAACTGCAGACCAGCGCCAATCCAAGACCTTTAAATTAAAGGCTACTCCACATCCAGAAAGGGGGGTCGGGGCTGGTGGCGACAAGAACAAACAAAAGAAGAGAGTTTTTATCTGTAGGGAGGTGTGTGTGTGTGTGCGCGTGTGTTGGACCGACCCACGCTACCATTTTGTCGCGCAAGCATTCTTGATCTCTTTCGCGCTCTCTCTCTCTGTCTCTCTCTCCCTCCCCCACTTTAATAATGTGGGTGTTTTACGTTGCTGTCCTAGGCTACTGTTTTAAGGCAGTAGAGCAAAAACAAAACTGAACACAATTTTTGAGCTAGCGTATTTTATTACCAAACTTACGAGCAAAAGCAAATAGGCAGAACCCCACCACTACTTATGTAAAATGCTGAGCATGTACGGACATATTATGAACAAGCAACAGTTATAAAGTTATGTATGCAGAAAAAAAAACTCAAAGCGATGGATCAGAGCCATGTACCATCCACATGTTTAATGTTAAAACAACCATAAGGCTGAAAGGATTTCATGGACATAAGTTGTTTTTAAACAAGTTTTAGGCATGTGCACACAAAGTGTACGTACACAGGGGTACACACAAAGTCTGGGATTTTGCAGCATTACAATCAGGTGTATGATCAACCAATTACACCGAATTGGTTGTATATGTCAGAAAGCTTACATCTACAGAGGATCTATGGTTAGTTCTTCAAGATGTTTGGCGCAAGCTACCAGCCAGGCTCCTTCAAAAACTCTATGCGAGCAGGCTATACCTAGAAGAATTGATGCTTCTTTGAAGTCAAAGGGTGGTCACACCAAATATTGATTTAATTTAGGTTTCTCTTTTGTTCAGTCACTGCATTTTGTTAATTGATAAACATAAATGATTAACATTTCCATTTTTGAAGGCACTCACCCCTGCCTAAAAATGTTGCACATTACTGTATCTATAGCCTATATGTTCCACTGTTTAAACACCCAAAACACACTTTACAGTCCTTAGTACATTTGAAAAAAAAAATAGTGCAACTAAAAAATAATAATTAATAATAGGCTAATAGTATTAAGTATTTTTCTTTCTTACATCCCGGGTGCATATGTATCCAAGCCCTGCCCTGCCCTTGGGTCCTCAGATCATAATGTAATATTACTACTGCCTAAGTACAGACAAAAATTGAAGACACAAAAAGTACAGGCCCAAACCATCATGGCATGGAATGCATATTCCATTCAAAGACTTCAACACCTTCTATGCCAGATTCAACAACACTGATACTGTGGAGGAAATGGTCACTCTCCTATACCCCCCAGAATCTATCTGCATAGAAGAGGTTATTTCCATCCTTTCCCATCTCCATTCCTCCAAAGCTCCTGGACCTGATGGGCTGAAGGGTAGGATACTGAGGGAGTGTGCGAGTCAGCTGGGTGGTGTGATGACGAAAATCTTTCAGCTTTTCCTGGATGCCAGTTTTGTTCCCAGGGCGTGGAAGGAGACTACCATCATCCCTGTTCCCAAAAAGCCCCGGGCTAAAGCCCTGAATGACTTCAGATCAGTGGCACTCACCTCTATCCTCTGCAAATTCATGGAGAGAGTTGTTGCAGGAGAGCTTACCACCAACATCGGTGAGAGTCTGTATCCACTGCAAACCAACCAAAACGAGGTGTGGAGGACGCTACACTACATCTACCAGATACCGTCACAAAACACCTGGACTCCCAGAACTCCTTGGTCAGGATCCTATTAATGGACTTCTCATCAGCATTTAATACTGTTAACATCAACACACTCCTGCATCGCCTTCAGCAGCTTCAGGTCAACCCAGCACTGACACTATGGATCAAGGAGTTTTTAAAGGACAGACCCCAGCATGTAAAGGTCCAGGGTGTAACATCTTCCAACATCATCCTTAACACTAGGGTCCCACAGGGCTGTGTCTTGTCTCCCATCTTGTTCTCAATATACACCAATGAGATTACATGCAACATCAATGGATTCAAGCTATTTAAATATGCAGATGATCTGGCCTTGGTGGCCAAACTGACGGAACAAAGCACCCTCTCCAAGTACACACAATACATAAATGAAATGGCCCTGTGGTTCAAAGAAAGCTCACTGCAGTTGAACATCAGCAAAACTAAAGAACTGTGTTGCCATAGGAGGAGGGCACCTGACAGCCCTCATCCACTTTCCTCACCTTTGATCCTGGAAGGGCAAGTAGTTGAACAGGTGGAGAAGTTCAAATACCTTGACACAGAGATCGACCAACGCCTGTCCTTTAGCCAGCATGCAGATGGGGTTTACAAGAAAGGACAACAATGCATGTGTGTCCTGAGGAAACTTAACACCTTCAATGTCAGTTAACACATTTTGTCAACTGCCCTATCAATCTCTGGTGGAATCTATCATCACCTGCAACATTGCGTCCTGGTATGGCTTCCTCTCAAACACAAGCAAAAGCAAACTTAATAGAATAACTAAGCAAGCAAGCTAATAGGAATTCGCCAGAAAGAGCTGAACAATCTATATATCCAGACAGTGGAAAGAAAGACCAACTCAATCCTCTTAGATCCCTCCCATCCACTCCATCCTTGTTTTGATCTACTTCCTTCTGGCAGAAGGTTCAGAATGCCTTTGGCTAGGAAAGCTATCTACAAAAAATCATTCATCCCCATAGCTATACACACACAGAACACTCATTCCTTAAATGACTCACACAGATAACACACACACACACACACACACACACACACACACACACACACACACACACACATATATACATATCCAAGCCTTCAATCAAAAGAAGATTTTCTAATATGGCAACATATTAGACAATAAAGCTTTTTAAATCTTGAATCTTCAATTTCCTATTCTTTACTGTCCACTTACTAGAAATTTGGGTCCGTGTACTTTTTCGTTCATTCATTATTCTATTTTGGACTGAAAGATGAAATTTAAAAAAACTGTGCAGCCTGGTGTTTTATTTGGAACAATATAACCAGAAAGGGTTCTATACATTGAATACATTTTGTTTTCAAAATGTATAACCATTGTCAAATATTAGTATTAGAAAAGTGGACACATTTCTGATCGTTTTTAATTTGTAGTATTTGTTTATTCTTTATTTGAATTTCATTTAGGCTACTAATCGTGTTTCACCCGGAAGTAAATGACACCGTTTGACTCGCGCTCACATCAGAGATTGCAATGCTCACACGTTAACATCGTAATGGATATAAGCTTGCAATACATGCTCTTCAAGGGGCCTAAACGCGTCAGTCTTAGAGAAGAAGACATGACGACCCAAAACACTCATAACAGAGCAGCCACCGGGTGCTCCGATGTCTTTCAGGTGCTGTGAAATATCTGCATGTGTAGCATGCTTTCGCAACATTTTGCAAATCAAGTCATAGTATCCCTCCAAAGACGCCATGTCATACGGATGAGTGCCTAACCCATATGTATAGTATGTCTATGGCCTAACTACTTCCAGGGCACCCCAAACCTAACACTTACGAAGCTAGATGCAATTCAGAACGGCATTTTGCTTTTTCTCTTTTTCTACGGTTCAAAAATTCATTTTCAATAACAAAACAAATGTAAAACCATGGCCATTAAACAAAAGACATACAAAAGTGTAAGAATTCATATTTTCTTTTTCATTCCCCATGTGACTTCCAAAATAGAATAATGAATGAATACGCGTCCTTTTTCATTTCCCATGTGACTTCCAAAATTGAATAATGAATGAACGAAAAAGTACACGGACCAATTTGCTAGCCCTTTTGACAGTTGCCAAGTGTTGCTTGATGCTAGAGTGGCAGTTGTAGCAACACTTGAAATAAGTCAATCTTTTCAGTCTCTTGATGTTCCAGTGTGGTTTTTCACCTTTTTCTCCTGTGACTTCTTGCTCCAAGTTTTTGTACTATTTTACAGGAGCTTGGCACATTAGTTAGCCTACTGTTTCGGAACTTCAGAACTTTCTCTCTCCCCACTCCCCTTCCCACACACATTTATTTATTTTGCAGTTGGACATCGTCAATCTAATTATCTTCCTCCTTCCTGATTTTCAGGAAACTGAACATGTTGTTTTCCATCGCTGTGAAAGCACTCTGGGTAGCTTCCTTTCTGGCAAAATGATAGTTGGACTGAGCAGTATCAATGAGTGTGGTGTGGTGTGGGTGATTCTTTCATATGTCCCAACTATTTTGTCATTGTGTCTATTTGCAGTTTGCATTCACTTTCATGTTTGCATTCACTTTCACTTACTATAGTTTGCTATTCAAATGGCATTTAGCTTGGCTGTTGCAGGTAACCACAGTCTGCAGGAAATCCCTGTCGTTGGCCTTTTTTAGGACAATCCCACTTTTTATCTAAACCACTTCAAGGTCTAATTTCGGAAAAAGAGGAAGGTCGCTTACGGGAAAATGATACAAATGGGGTTGATGGGGTTTTACCTGAGTGCAACGGTACTGCCCCCTCGAGGCTGTCGGCGGAATCGCTGGAAACGAGAGCGTTGGGGTGGGCGTTGTGGAGAAGGTCCGTTGAGCCAAAGGAGCGCCGAAGACCTCTATCGTATGGCTGATTGAGCCTGAAGAAGACATCGAGTAACAGTTGTAGTGGTCATGTAAAGAATATCTGAATAAATGACCTGTTAAGTTAGGCAATACAATGGCAGAGGCATATTTTTAGATATTCCTAAAAGCAATTGTTAGTGTGTGCTGTAATAAAATTTTGGTCTTCATTAAAATATGCATATGTTAACGTATGTGTGCCTTATTGCGCAAACAACTAAATGTTTCATTATGATTAGTGGTGGTTACCGATGGGATGACCGTGGTTTCACTTCTGAAATTAAGATCTCCTGGCCTCCTTTAAGTCCGTGGTCACTTGCCTGCTTCAGCTCAGGGGACATGTAGATGGTTTTGCACTCGGCGTGCTCCGCCATCTCTGTCGTTAGTTCCACTACGACAGAGACAGAGTGCACCACAAGTCTTGTTTTTAGCTTGTGTGGTCAATGGACGTCAAACCCGCTCTGACGACAAAACAGTCGTGTTGCGCCTGCACATCTTCCATGACGCAACAATGGTTAAATGGAAATGTTGTTCAGCAAATCCGTGTCAACAGCAACAACAACAAAACGCACTATATTTATTGCGCTTTAGACACTCAAACTTCGACTTTATGTTTTAGAATTGAGTAGATTTACATTCTAAGAACAAAAACGTTTAGGCTACATTTGAATTAGGCACAATAAAACATTTATAAAATGTTTTAAAATGCTACTAGGCCTACTTTTCTGTTTCTGAAACATGCATTTACATCTTATGTTCTTATGGTCTTCCAGTATGGTCTCTATTGCACGTCTTTACTACAGTGCACTTAAGACTGACAGAAAACCAAAGTGGTCTCACCACTGCACTGCACTTACACACACTATTGGCCTTTCAAAACGTCATAAACAGTCATGCCATAACTTTTTATTTTCAGATTGTAAATAGCACTTTACCTGCCCACTTCTCCCAGTACACCATGCACGACAAGTATATCTATACCAGTCCCTGCTTGTAGAAATAGTTATGGTCAGGTCCTTTTTTCATACCTTCACCAAAGTTTGAAATGACATCCTTCCACACATCAGAGCACATGACATCCCTCTATACATCAATTATACCTGCACTTATTAATTGTTACATGTATCTATGTGTTTGTGTAAGCTATGTAATATCTGTTGCTGTCTAAGTTGTCTGTGACAGGTTTATGTTAATGTCCTGTGTAACTTTTGTTTGCTTTTGTATTTTTTTCCAGTTTTGTTTTGTTTTTGTGTTCTTCAGAACAAGACCCTGCTGTAAACCAGTCACCAGTAAACTGAGTCAGGCCAGTCCTAACTGTTACTAAACTGTTACTTTTAATATTTTCCTAATGTCTTTTGCACTCATGATGCATCTTGTCTTTACATACTAATAATGGCCTTCAACATGCAGTCAATATATAAGCGAATATAAATAATACATGCCAAATGAACACAGTTAATCACTTAAACACCACTGACAGCACCACTGAGTAGGCTACAGTGTAAATTTGGGTGTAGATAAGTTACTAGTTGACATTAAAATGTTTATATTGTGGCATGAAGTCAGCATCTACATGTTTTAGAGATTTAAATATTGAGGTTGGCCTACTCACGATAACCACTTGGAGGCAGTCATGTCACAGGCAGATAAGGATAGAAGGGTAAAAGGATACACGGATACAAGGATATTTATTTGTCACATGCATAGACATACTGGGTAGAGTAGGGCATGCAGTGAAACTAGTGACATCATTTAAATCAAATTGAATTCGTTTTTATTTTATTTTATTTTATTTTTGTTCACTGCGCAAGTAAGGATACCAGTGTGAAGAAATACAGTTTTCATCAAAAGTGCAAAATGTATTAGTGCTGCAGAGACATTATAGAGAGATGATTATAGGCTACTTACTGTATGTAAGACTTTTTTTCTTGTGTTTACACCTATGTTATTATTCTCTGGTCTTGAGACCAATTGTAAGAGCTATGTAGGAGGCCTACATAGTAAGAGGGCCCAATCAGTGGTGTGGTGAGGTCAACTGACTGGTGTGCCGACCTTGTAATCATGCTCAAGAAAGATGGTAAATGGATGTGTTGTGTACATTTGTGTTTGGACCTGACCAGCCTAAATGTGTTTTGAGACATCTACTGCTAATAACTTTAAAAAGCCTAAACTTTCGTACCCTCTGCTGCGCTTGTTCACTTTGTGTGGAGAGTGTCACAAGACCTCAGATGTTTCCAATAAGTCCTTACACCTGAATGGGCTTGTGTGCTCATGTGACAAAAAAATAAATGTGTATGTGTGTGACAGCTCAAATATGTATGTGTTGGCTATGTGCATGAGGACAGGGTGATACAGAGGACAATGGACATTCTAGTAAACTATCAATCACCCACTTCATTTTGTCAGTGGAGGAAAAGTGAAGGTGATTTTGAGGGCCTAACATTGCTAGGTGGCCAAAGTTGTATTCTTTCACAGGGTCCAAAATGCCTAGCATGGCCCCTGTCGTTGGTTATATTGCTTGGGGTATGTAATTATAATTGTGATTGTATAATAATTACAAGTCTGCAAACATTAATTGCTCATTAATTGCTCATTAATTGCTCATTTTAAGTCTGTTTTCTGTCTGCCATAACAACCCTGAAGTCCAGTTGTTTAACATTGAGCCACAGTTATGAGTTCACGATTTTACTTCCTTTGTGGGTTTGTATAAGTTCTGAGACATCAGCAGCAGCCTAAAACTTTTGCAGAGTATTGAAAAGAAGAGAGGTGCTATACAAACTGTTGGCTGAAAGGACAATTTTTTTTAAATGGCGGCTGCCAAATGCCTTGCTAATAGGCAGAAGCAGGGGGTCAGGATTTGGCTGGTTAGCTTCAGTCAGCTGTGTCATGTGTGTGTTGGGGGGGGGGGGTTGGCTGTTTGTCCTCTGTATGTATTGGGGGGCATATGCTGCGTGATGTGGGGGGGGGGCTGTATGTGTGGGGGTCTATGTGCAGTGGGAAGGGCATAACACAAGGAGCAAGGCTATGCTGCACTGTGTGTGTGTGTGTGGGGGGGGGGGGGGGGGGGGTTGGCTGTGTGTCCTTTGCATGTATTGGGGGGGCATATGGTGCGTGATGTGGGGGGGGCTGTATGTGTGAGGGTCTGTGTGCTGTGGGTGTGTGGGAAGGGCATAACACAAGGAGCAAGGCTATATGCTGCATGCTGTGTGGGGAGGGGGGGTTGTGAGGGCTGTGTGTGAGGAGAGGAGGGGGCAATGTGAAGGGGCATGGGGCGCACTAGAGCTGTTTCCTGGGGAGGGGCGGGCAAGAGCTTAGGGCTGCGTGTTGTGTGTGTGTGTAGGAGGGGGGCATGAGGCAGGGGAGGGCTGTGTGTGTGTGGGGGGGGGGACTTTGCCGAGGTGGGGTTTGGGGAATCATGTGTGAGGAAGCAGTGGAGGATGGAGAATGGCGGCGCTCCGATGACATCTGGGGGGGGGGTGTAAAGTTAGGTTGTGTGTGCTGAGTGGTGAATGTGTGCAAAGTCAGTATACTGTGTGTTCAGGGTTCTGATGGCCTTGGGATAGAAACTCCTCCTGAGTCTTTCAGTACTAGCCAAGTGGTTGCGTAGAAGTCTTCCAGACTTAAGTGGTTTAAGCAGCCCATTTCCAGGATGAGAGGAGTCCTTCAAAATCTTTTGGGTCCTTGAAAGTACTCTTCTGGGATAGATGTCTTGCAGAGCAGGGAGTGGAGTTCTAATGGTGCGTTCAGCTGAACGTACTGTACTACTCTCTGCAGAGTACTGCAATCTCTGACTGTGGAGTTCCCATACCAGGTGATGATGCTACCTGTTAGTACACTCTCTATGGATGAAGTGTAGAAGGCCTTCAGGACAGATGAAGAAACCTTGAATTTCCTTAGCTGACGAAGGAAGAAGAGTCTAACTATTCTAAATCTATTCTAACTTTTCTAAATTGGGAGCCAGTGCAGCTTCACCAAAACAGGAGTAATGTGCTCTCTCTTTTAAGTACTAGTTAAAAGTCTGGCAGCTGCATTTTGGACAAGTTACAATCTGGCAAAAGTAGATTGAGTGAGGCCTGTATATAGTGAGTTGATCAGGGCCCTTTAGTGGCTGAGATATGATGAGTGTGACAACCAACCCGTGTGACAACAAACCCCGGTCTCCCCTACTTCCTGGCACCCTTGTATCTTTTCTATTTCTTAAACACCCTTTTCACACCCCTGCATGAAACACAGCCTCCACCACAGTGATAAAAACATGTCCAACTTCTGAGCAGGCTAAGCAGAGGTGAGGGCAGAAATTTAAGGCACTGTGAAAGAGCACCATTGTACAATACTTTAACAAAAGACAGACAGCTTTTAAACTTGTACAGGTACTGACCTTTCTGTACCACCAAAAATGATGCTGGTGTTTGCTGCTAGGGTATACGTGTCTAAAGGTGTAGTTTTGAGCACTCAGAAATAGTAACTCCTTGAGACGGAATGATTGCCAAATATATTCTTTATTTTTATCTATTTATTTATTTTCATGTGGCACTATTGGTCATAATAAAATAATTTCCGTTGCTTCATTAACAATGGCAGTTACAGGTTTTTACATTACAGTGATTTGGCACAGAGGTGCCTGCGATACTCACGCGCCTCCGACTGAGCATGCGCGAGCACGCGCCCACATACACACACAAAATGTTTTCGTCGTGGGCATCTCAAAGCATGCCCATGTGCCGATTCCACACTTGGCAGCCGCACCTTTACAGCAGGGCGCAAGGCTGCAAACAGAGGCGGGTCGTCAAGTGCAGTATCAGTAATTGAAACAAATAGGTTACGTTGCGTTTACGTTGACCCCGCCTTTCATTGTAAATTTCGTTGTAAATAAAATGGTAAATATTCATATACTACCAATTTGTTAATTTCTTTTTAGCAGAATCTTAATGTCAGTGCTAGTTAATAAAAATAAAAATGCAAGGTTTCGATTAATACGTTCATGCAAGCAGCTTTGGATGACAGCCTGAGGGGTTTCCTCTTCTGCTTTTTTGTGTGTTGTCAAAAAACAGGAAGTTTTTTCTTCACTTACACGCGATTATAAAAACTCAGATTAAGTGGTTTACTGGTCGGAGGCTGGGACAGACTATCAGTGCACCTTTAATTTCCTTTAGCCATCGCTATGGAACTGTTTGAGGAGGCGTTAGACTACCTAAAAGATGAGAATGTTGCAGGTGCGTAATCCAGCCGTTTTACATCACCCGTACCGTATATTGTCTACATCATCGCAGGTCTGTTTTTACGAAAAAGCAAGAAGAATAACTTATTATAATGAATGGCGTTTATTCCTTTAACAGTGGAACCAGTCACGCCGGGGCTGTTGGAAGAAGTCTTCACGGACGACGGTTTTCTTCAAAGCCCCATGCGGACAGAGAGCTTCTCGCTTCCAGAAGTAGGGATTAGACATGTAAGCAAAGTAAGTAATTAATGAGATAACTGATTTTAACCCCTAACCCTTAGGTCGGTTCTGATCTTTTTACCTTTGCAGTGTCCTTTACATTAAGTGTGAATTGTAAGTTGAGTGGTGAGGTTGGAATGACTATTCTGTTTAAATAATTACATATTTGTCTCACTGGTGAATGGCTATGCGTTTACAGGCCAGAAACACATCTGAGGACATGCTGGAGAAAAGACTGGTGGTCCTCAGAGGTATCCTAAACAGTGAAGAGCTTTACCTGAATGAACTGGAAACAATGTTGATAGTAAGATTCTCTTACACATTTGTATTGTATATTTGTACTGTACACTTTGGTAAATAAATTCATTCCTTACCACCCATACACACTCACAAACCATAGTGTTGCACTTGGTATACAAATTACCTCTACATACCGCTAGTAGAACTGTACATAAACTCCAACCTGGACATGAATTAACAATCTACACAGAACATGCACGCACGCACACACACACACACGCACACACACTCAACTCCCTGTTTTATGTCAGATTGAAGTAAAGGTGGAAAATATTTGTATTGGATAAAATTCCTTCTGCAAAACTTCTGTGAAATCTAAAATGTAGCATTAACAGCTATTTAGCTGCTCTTGGGATGACTATAATCAGTCTAATAGATTATCCACTGATAGGTTTCTGTGCTATTCATATACTGAATTTGTGTATACAAACATGGTTATGGTCAGACAACTAATTGCGACCTGCATGGAATGTGATCACTGATACAACAATAAGAAGGTAGGAATAATGATTATAAGGGCTTAATCGATGCAATGAAAAAAACTAGGCCTGTTATGAAGATATTTTAGTTTAATTATTTATTTTATTACAAAAATTGCTTGATAGAGACAGCAGATGGAAAGCCTTCAGGGATAAGAGGGTGTGAGGAAGAGAGCGTTGGCATGAAATAAAACTGTCAAAATTGGCACTGCAATTAATAAAAAAGCATCTATATCTAATGCCCTTGATATAAAAAGACAGCAAAACAAGAAGCAGCTGCTTCAGGCAAGTTACCCAGGAAAGTATAGTTCCTGGTGGCAGAGTGCCCATGAGCCAACTTCTGTTTTTCCTGTGAGCTCTTCCCTTTCAGCTACGCTCTCTTTGTGTGTTGCCATGACGACTAGGCCAGCAACATTAAGCAGGTTTCCTTTCAGATCATTCACATTCTCTTTGCTCACCAATAAAATTTGTCTGAAGAAAATGTGCATTTCTGAATTTCCACTCGCCATGCTTTGTTACTCTCCTAATCAATAGAAACATTTTGATCAGCTGAGGGATGAAAGATTGAGGTCTTCAAGTTGACATTTACAGTATGCAGGTAGAAATACAACAAATGTAAGCCATGCAAGTGCACTGTTTCCATCAACTTTAAATATGCCAACATTATACAGTAAGTGAATAGAGAATTGATCCATCCCCTTCTGACAAATCAAATTTCTATGCATATTAAAAGATTGAATGGCCATTTCAGATGTTTACAGTATGGAATTTCTGACTTAAATACTGCACATAAACATGTATGAGGGTATCCTTCTTCATGACTGCTCAATGGTCTGCATTCACTCCTGTTTTTTTTCTCAGCCATGGAAGGTAGAAGTGATGTCTTATTTCAGTCTTATTTCAGTGTTTCTCTAAGAAACTCCAATAACAGTTAAGGTAAAGAAAATTCAGGCTGATCGTCTACTGAAATAAAGTGCCAAAGTGACAATATAGTCCATAATATAGATAAAACAAAAAAACAAATTATTTAGCCCCCATATGCAGGCTCCTCTTTTCTTGCTTTTTCTTAACCATTTTCTCATGTTAGGTAATCCCTCATTTATTGTTTTTAAAAATGACTACTAAATTCCCAACATACAAAGGAAATGAAACATTGATAAGCTTGGACCGAGCACAAATTGCTGACCACAACAGCAAGTAGCCTGCTGTTACTAAGGCCTGAGTGAGAGGAGATTGGCGCTTGACTGATACTGTATGCAAAGGTTGCACAGTGCTCCAGGACAGTAGGCAGAGTGTGTCTTTCTACCTTTTTTTAAGGCATGTTTTGTGCCACACCTAACATTCAAAATAGATGGCAAAGTTCACCTCTGCCTACGCACACACTCTCTCATTTCTATATCTGCCTCACTTTTCTTGTTTTTTGTTTCTTGGTTATGTAGCATATAGTCTTACAGTTTAAACCAACATTCTTTCCATTTCCATTCCAGTTGCACACAGCTCCATGAAGGACTTAATTAAAGACAATATTTTAGTTCACATCTCTGGTGTTAATCCAAAGATGATTGTTCCCACTCAAAATACTCTCTATTGCCCAGGTGTAAAAGTTCTTGATTACCTTCAGTGGAATAGTGAAGTCTCTTGAATCACCTTAGGTGGTATATACAGTATGTTGGTGGGCTTTCTTTACAAGGGAGTTGATATGACAGAACCAGCAGTGGGGACTGTGGACACCTAGATATTTGACAGTGTCTACCCTTTCTGCTGTACCGCATGCTTTACAAATAAAAGTGACACGACTTGACTTACTTGACATCTTACTGTAGATGTTACTCTGGAAAAAACCTGCTCCGACTGTGAGTGCTATGATGGTGGTGGGGAGGTTTAAACACTGAGCTGTAATGGTCAGGATGTAGCTGTGTAGTTTACTTCTGTCACTCGCTGTCTCCCCCTTTAGCCTATGAAGCCCCTCAAAGCCACAGCAGGGACCTCCCAGCCCGTGCTGTCCTGTGAGGAGATCCAGACGGTGTTCTTCCAGGTGCCAGAGCTGCTGGCCCTGCACAGAGACTTCTACCAGGGCCTCAAGGCCCGCCTGGAGGGGGCCATGGAGCTGAACGAGGGCCTGGAGAGTGAGCTGCACCAGGGGGCCTTCCAGGGCCTCAGCACAGAGGAGGTGCAAGAGCAGGGCCTAGTGGCAGAGCAGGGCAAAAGCCACCATCTGTTGACTGTGGGGGACCTCTTCCAGAAGCTGGTAGGTTTTTCCAGTTTGCATGTTGTCCTGCTGTCAAATTTCTGCATCAACATGTTTATGACCAGTGAACAGAGGTGATCCTGCTTTCATATTTGGTCCAACCATGTTCTGAACCAGCTCACACAACTCATCAGATCAGCTAATTAGTGAAAAACACCACTGTTAGGTGCAAGGGCAAAGGGAATTAGCCTGGTAAACCCGCCCCTAGTATTTAATTTCATTTCGTGCAGAGGGTCTGGAACAGAGACCGTCAGAAACGATTTGCTGGAGATGTGGACTCTGCTGAAGTTTTAAAAAAGTGCCTCTGCCTTTACCCAATCGCTAATGCCTGGTCGTCACGTATGCAATTAGCCTACCTACGCACTACAATTCAAATGTAGCACACAAGGTCAACGTCACAGCTAAGGAACACACCCTCTGTTCGCTGATTGGACCGTACTTTCTGCGACTTGCCAAATGCTCCTCAAGAGACTCCGATCCAGACCCTCTGCACGAAATGAAATGTAGTACGAGGGGCGTGTTTACCAGGCTAAAAGGGAATACCAGGCAGACTGTTTTCTCTCTGAAGCCGGGATTGACTCTGCCAGTTAGCCACATAAGGAGCCTTTTTAGATTTTGTCTATATGTCTCATACTTATATGCTTGATAATGCAGCCAAGTTATTGCCTCTTTGTTCAATTGTTACAATTTATGACCTTTAAGCACATAAACACAGCTCAGACAGTGGCTATTAGTGGATATTATTTTACTCAATTTATTCAAGAATTTTGTGGCATTAAATCTTGCATGCAGGTTAGCCAGCTGGCAACATATCGCGGCTACATTGATAACTACGAGAGTGCCGTGGAGGTGGTGAGGAGATGCACTCAGTCCGATCCGAGGTTTAGAACACTCGCAGAGGTACACTGCTTTCACCACACACGTCACGTACACATCTCTCATTCTATTTGTATTTTGTTTTATACACATACAAATTGAGGTCTTTGAATGTGTTAAACCTCAATGAGTCTTAGATTTAAGTGTCCTTTCTTCTTCTTCTCTTGCAGAGCATGAGAGCAAGGAAAGGATCAGACAGCTCCAAGTCTGAATACACATTTGAAGGTGCACAGAGAAGTTTGTTAAAAGAGATCTTGCATACTGCTGAAACCTGTTACTCAATTCGATTGGTCATTTTCTACAGATGTTATCGATACTTTTCCTTGGGTGTTACAAAACCTAAGTAAGCTTATTCACAATATGTGTTCACAGATGGTTGATCATAATTGCACATTCTCATTCATCTACATTTCGTCATTCTCTCTCTCTCTCTCTCTCTCTGCGTCCATTAGCACTCTTGTACAAGCCCCTGGACCGTGTGACCAAGACCACTCTCGTCCTGCATGTGAGGGCACGGCACACCACACCTGTTTGAGCATGTTGTATAGTCTGATTGCTGTTGCCCATTACTTTGCTCATCTGCTGCATATTATCTACAGACACACACACACACACACACACACACACACACACACACACACACACACACACACACACACACACACACACACACACACACACACACACACACACACACACAGAACAGTTTGTACATTTGCATGTGTATGTGTGTGTTGATCTTCTCTTCTCCTCCTTCTTCTATTTCATCTCCTTTCATTCTGTCATCTCCCTCAACTTTTTCCTTTAGGACCTCCTGAGTCACACCCCCCCTGATCACCATGATGCCCCACTACTCCAGGAAGCTCTTCGCATCTCCAGTAGCTTCCTGTCCGGTCTCAACGAGGCGTCTCAGTGCAAGAAAGCTGTCACACTGTCCAAGGGCATGGTGAGTACAGACATGGGTTGGGGTTTAGAAAGACACCAATTTGTTTTCGCTGAATAACTGTATAATATATCTGGGGATACAAGTTTGAGTCCAGTCTGAGGTCATATCTTGATCCCTACTCCATCTCTGTCTTTATTAATTATGTCCTGTTGCACTCTATAGTCATATCAAATTAAGGCCAAAATGGCTGTAAAAAATAACTGTAGAAAGGACGAAACAATGTTATATTGTTATTAAAGGGTTTAAATAAAGCTAATCACTTCTTACTCACACTGTTAAGGATAGATGTGTTTGGTAATACACATACAACTTATTTATGCAGAATATCCTTTTGGATAAAAACGTCTGCTAAGAACCATAAACATAAACCCTACAATGTATGAGTTAAGAAGAAAACAACACCAATTACAGTATACTGAAGTAATTCATGTTGACCTTTATGTTTTTGATTGATCAAAGTTGAATATAAAAATAAAGTTGCTTGGTGTAAAAGACACAAGAGGTAAGGTTATGATAAGTATATGATAGCTATATAGTAACTCAAGAGAACGAAATAATCAATGACAAAACAGATGTTAATATGTTTCTGTACGTGTGTGTGTCTGTCTGCCTGTGTGCATGTATTGCAGAGGCGACAACTGATGCATGATGGCTTTGTGGTGTGTTTGTGTGAGAATGGGCGGAGCCTGCGTCACCTCTTCCTGTACACGGACTTGCTGCTCTGTGTCAAGTTGAAAGGGGGCTCACTGGGGTGAGTGACGTCTATGTGCTTCAGCCTAAAAATGGCAGCCCCTGATGTACAGTGCACCGCTACCTAAATTGCAATTGTATGAGTTTGCGTGCGTGCATATGTGTGTGTGTGTGTGTGTGTGCATGCATATGTGTGTTGTTTGTGCGCTCATGCATTTGTATGTTTAGTTTAGGGTGGTAATACTTTATATATAAGAATCAGAGTCGGTTAACACAGTATGTTGACATACAAGGTATTTGGTTTCAGGTGTGGGTGTCTGTCTACAAATGTAGAGGAGGAAATGTAAATGTATTTTACTATACGTATGTGATGCAGGAAGTGACCTACATTCAGCACTATGCACAAGGCTTGAGCCACCCTCATATGCCCGGTCAACAGTCAGGTTTTCATTCACATCACTTATGCGTGTTCATAGTACAAACCTAATTCAGTTTTGTGTGTGTGTGTGTGTGTGCATGTGTAAGTGTAAAGTTATGTGTGCGGTAATGTGTCTGTGTTTATGTTTGATTGTGCATTGGCACTCTCTATGTGACAGATGTGTATATATGTGCTGGGTTTCAGGAGGCACTGCCAGTACCGCTACTGCTGGCACATGCCCCTGTTTGGTCTGAGGGTGCGCTGGGCTGGAGAGGAGGAGCATCTGCCTGACACACAACAGCGCATCAGCTGCATGAAGGCCAAGATGTACCAGCTCCGACAGGCTGTCAGACAGCAGGTAAAGATGCATGTTATTATTCATACACATTATTGTGTGTTTGGGACATGACTGCTAAAGACAGATGATGTGTGTGTGTATCTGTGTGTGTATACTCATATTTGTGTCGTAGAGGAGAGGTTTGCATTCACGGTTTGTGGATCGCATCCATAAGAAGCTTCAGGAGTGTGAGCTTTGGCTTCTCACACACTCACCAAACCTTAGCCTGGATTTACACAGCACCAGTGGTAAGGTGAGAGCACAGCTAACAAACACACAGACACACACACACACCCACACACACACACACACACACACACACACACACACACACACACAAGCATCAATAAGAAAAAGCACTGCTATCAATAACACATATGCATCAGTTTGAAAGAGAATGGCCAACACACACACACACACAAGCATCAGTTAGAAAGTGTGTAGCTACCATGCATGCGCACACACACACACGCACATACACACATACACACACACATGCATCTATAAGAAAAAGCACTGCTACAGTATCAATAACATACATGCATCAATTTGAAAGAGAATGGCCAACACACACACACACACACACACACACACACACACACGCACACACACATACACACACTCACACGTATCAGTTAGAAAGCTTGTAGCTAACATGCACGCACACACACACACACACACACATGCATCAATAAGAAAAATCACTGCTATCAATAACACATACATGCATCAGTTTGAAAGAGAATGGCCAACACACACATGCAGTTACAAAGCGTGTAGCTGACATGCACACACACACATCCACACACACACAGTGAGGAAGATGGGGAACACTGCAGAACAACATGCAAAGCCAACACTGTTCCATTTCAAAACACTTGAGACTCATTGCAACAGAGTTCTGGCAGTTTTGGCAACAAAGGATGACTTATTAATTCAGGGGTGGCAACAGGTAACATTGGCTACAGCATAGAAAATACTATCATTAAACAACACATACACATACCTGTACAACACAACTGTAGTAGTTAGATAACAGATGAAATGTTATCTAACTACTAAGGTAAATCCAAGGCAGTCAGCTTGTCAAAAAGGTCCTGCCTTTCAAAGTTTACAGTTTTTTTTTATTGCTAAAACACTAAGATTAACCGTATTACACAATTATCAAAACCTTACACTGAAGCAAAACATCAGACCACTATAAGCACAATGTCAGCCTCACACTTTTTGCAAAACAATAAACACGGTGATTTGCACAACAACAAACACATTTATATACATTAGACATTGATGTATGTGATGATGACACTTGCAGTTTCCTTCCAAAGCACTGATTATGAAATGACTACACACATGAGCCAATTGGTTAACTACAACCATCAAGTGCACAAACACGCGATTGCTTAATTGTAGACAGAGCAATCAGGTTTACGTAAGCACTAAAAAAATGCAGCTGGTAAGATGACCTGTGTTGTCGATGAAATTCTCAGGGCCAGGGGCGTAGATTTGCTCTTGACATTGGTGGGGACGTACTGACCCCCCACCCCACCCCCGCAAACCAACCACCTACACCACGAATTATCGAATTTTGAGTTAATGTTAAACCAACCACTGACAAATAAGTACTTTAGATTTCAGTTGAATTCAACCATGGTGCAAATGAAACAGGTCTCATACATCAGCAACAAAAAAAGTACATGGAGCACTGCATAACATTGAAATCATCATTAATGTTTGTACAGTGCATTTTCTAAACAATTTGTACCAACTGCACTGCAAAGTCAGTAATGTTACCATTAGAAAAAAGTTACAGTGTCACCAACGTTAAACATGTCAATTTAACAGCCACTGTAGGCTAATAATATCCGTAAGAAAATTGACAGTTGGCATTTTTGTTGTGCATGTTATGAATAGCTGCTACAGAGGATTTTAGCCTTCTATAGGCATGCTGTGTGCCAAAGCCTAGTTGTCATTAACGTTGTTATGGGACTCATTTCAGTAGTGATATTGAGTTTGTGACTCATTTGTGACCTTATGTCCACCTTCTTTTTAGCTGCTATCACTCACCACTTTACTCACTCGCTTTGGACAAGTCTGCTTCTAGTTTTGGCGCTGCTGTCACCAAACCGAATCTCACGTGAAAGCAGGGCACAGCCAATCACATTGACCATATATGTTAGGATTTCAGTAGAGAACTTAATTTCTGCTCCGCTAGGTGATGAGACGTTGACAAATCGTTTTTTTTTTGAGGGGCTGAAATTATTGGTGGGGACGAATCAAAGATTGCTGGATATTGGTGGGGACGAGTCACCTCCGTCCATGCCAATTCTACGCCCTTGCTCAGGGCAGATCCAGCTCGGCGAAGAGATAACCCACAAAATATTCTCTAGTGTATTTTTCTTTCTTTTTTAGATCATTTTTATTATTTAGATAGTAGATTTTTAGATAGTATTTTTGTGTATGTAATTTTATGTTGTGATGTTACAGTACTGTATGTACACTGCGGAACAGTATGGACAGGATTGACTGATATGCATGGGGTATATGAAGAAAAGTAATTTTGATTTTCATCAGTCTGTAACATTGGTCGTGTGTAGCGTTGGTAAATACATTGTATATTTGCACATTCTCTGTGTACCTTACTTACAGTACTTTTACTACTGAGAAGTAGAATTGCTAAAGGTGTTTTAGGTTGCACACAGCAGTGTGCAATTGGTTCAAACAGAATTAAGTCATATAAAACGTGTGTTTCTATATGGTACAAAATATGATTTTTATAAAGTAAATGGGACTCAGTTTTCAAAACCAATTGAAAAAAACTAAATATCCAGGGCCAGCCAATGTCTCCTTGTAGCTCTGCCCCTGCTTGAATACTTTAAGGTAGTGTTTCCTGAAGGGTGATCTGCGTACCACTAGTGGTCCACAAAAAACCCAAAGTGGTTTGTGAGCAGTTGTGTTAAAATCCTATTTTTTATGTTTCTTAAGCGACCTATACTATGTACCAGAGCATGTGAGCGGAGCTGAGCGGCCAGAATTTCAGCTCCTCGCTCACGCGAGTGTTCGCTCCATCGCTCAAAGTTGAACCAGACAGCTCCGCTCTAAGACCGCTCTCCGCTCACCTAAAATTTAATTCCGCTCCGGTGAAATCGCTCCACGCTCGCTCAAATGAGGGAGCAATGGCTAACATTTTCCACCGAATTACATCTGGGACACGCTGCCCGATGTGGCCTGAACTAACGCGCAGCGTCTTTGTTAGCCTGTTGATTGAAACCCTTTAAACTTCTTTTCCAAAAATCATGTAACAGATACAAATAATTTCATTGTGTGATCAACAACTCACATGTGTATCCTCTTAATTGACCCTGTCATAGTATTTTTTATTTACTTTGAGCGTAAGCTGTCATATTTGGCTGAACAGCATATTTTTCTAAAAAAATACGTTACTATTTTAATGAAACACATGGAACAGCACGAATGTACTCCTTAATTATCATAATATTAATAGGCAAAAAACTACAAAATGTGACATGTCAGACATGTATTTTGAGGAAATGTAGCCTATCCTATAATATAAAGAAGTCCCAGCAACCGCAGCATCAACAAAAAATAGAACGTATTTATTTGAAACCAACACAAGTGTGAACATCCACGTTTTGAACCAAACTCCATCTCTCAACAATCTCTGTAGGCTAACCTTTGAAGGCACACGTGAGTCTGTGTAGTAGACACGCCCCAGACTCGTGATGAGAGCGGTATCGGAGCGGAACTGGAGCGAAACAGAACCACCGCTCGGGCCTTTGGATTAAAATCCGCTCCGCGCTCCGACTATATTTCGCACGCTCCGCTTCCCGCTCGCTCCGTGCTCCGCTCCGCTCACATGCTCTGCTATGTACAGTGTGTTTAAATGACTCATATATCATCTACATGCACTCCCTAGTTACGGCTGTGATTCTACACCAATTCATGCATTTACGTAGTTCTGTTAGATGGAGGAGGGAGTGGTCCCTGAGTTTTTTTTTTAAGGGGTGAAGTGGTCCTCGGTCTGAAAAACTTTAAGAAACACTGCTTTAATTACGTGTAGAGAGTAGAATTTTATTTATGTTCTGAAATGTTAGCATGTTTAGTTTGGCTACATTTTGCAGTTGATCAACCTAAGAATAATTGTGTACACAACATTGTGCAAATGTAGACAGTATTGGGTTTCCATGCAACTTGTTGATGCACATTTTAGTTTTTTGAATAAGAGACTCTTACTTGCAGTGCAGTTGAAATGCACATACATTTTTGCATTCTAAAATGGCTGCTGATCTGCATCTCGTTAAGCAGAATTACTGCTAATGCAAACAACTGATGTGAATAGTGAAAAAAGATAAGAACCAGACTAGTGGCATTTAAGTAAGGCTTTTATGGGGTTTAATGGTTTCTGTCATAGAGACGGAAAGCAGGCTGACCACAAGCACTAAATGAAGCTGACCTCTTCCCCGCAGAGTCATACTCTTCTGATGTCTTCCCTCTATGAGCTGGAGGAGTGGAGAGAACCTATCGACAGACTCATACGAGAGAGTGAGTGTTTCTTTACACAGGAATACATAATATTCCACAGGCTTGAGGTGATGAAGCAACTTTTTGGGCGATGTTGCAGGGCAACAACATGATTGGATTTTCCGATGGGTGGGTTGCAAAAAGTTGACTGCTGCAACTTTAAGTTTTTCTGATTAAATGTTGCTTTAGCCTGCCAAGCCTAACCCCCCCATCAAACTGTGTGGTCTGGCCATGATGAATAGGCCAGGCGCGGTCCAAGGGGCGGCTTTAATGGTTGTCTTTTCAGACTGCCTCTGCATGCAATAGCATAGCGCTACGACCAGTCAGAGCAACAAACTTGTTTAATGTAACACCACACCAGTGCACCGTCACAGCTCCGTCTTCATTGTGTTAAGCCCACCCAGCGACTCTACAAGGACAGGTGTGATTGTCCATCCAGTTCTGGGAGTTCAGCTACTGAGCTTCAATGGGTCGTGGCTAGACTGTACCCAGAATAGAAATTTCAACTGCTACCGCTAGGCTACATCTTTCTAATCTAATATTGGTTAATATCAGTGGGACCATAGAGCTGAATAGAATTTCGGCCAGAAAGACTCAGAATAAAAATTCCAATTAAAGCATTTTAATTTGGTCAGAATAAACAACTGAACATTAATTAGAAAGTAGATATTCTTTGGCGTAGGTCCGGTCATCAGCCTGGGTCTTGAATCGTTGGGATCCGGCAGAACCAGCTGTTGCCGTTTAGCAGAACCCAGAATTTTCCCCCAAAAACAAGATATAGCATTTATAGGTTTTAATACCCGCCGTGTGGATTAAAACTTACCCCCAAAGACGAGAACAGTGAAGCAGAAAGACACTAGACCCACCGTGAAGTGATGACCGGAATCCCACCTGGAGCGGAGAAGAAAATGGTAAGCAGAAAAACACTTCAAACTAATCAGCACTGGCACTTATGGCAAACGTGTATCTCACCGATATCAAAACGAAGACACCCGAAGCTGCCCCAGAGAACAGCTATCACTGAGGGCAACACACATAATAATAATAATAATAATAATAATAATAATAATAATAATAATAAACTTTACTTGTATAGTACAATTCATACATGCAAAATGCAGCTCAAAGTGCTTTACAGTTTAGCAGGGTTGTTATAGGACAACATTTCTTACAGTCCAGTGGTGCCGGAGCATATGAATACAGTAGCAAACTGACTCTTTGTAGTCCAGTGGCGATAGAACTATGCAATGCCCCGTTAATGCGGGCTCTTATGTGAATGGAGAACGTGTAACTCACAGATATCGAAACGAAGACGCACAAAGCTGCTCCAGATAACAGCTATCATTGAGGGCAACACACATAACAGAGAGCTACATGGAAGTCTCATATAAGCTCCCACGGAGAGCATATAAGACAGATACGCACAGATAAGCTCCAGAGAATGGCTATCTCGGAGCGCATAAAAAATAAATAAAAAAAAAGCCGTTCTCTGGGGCTATCTCGGAGCGCATAAAAAAAAGCCCCAGAGAACGGCTATCTCGAAGAAAGGCTATCTCGAAGAAAGGCTCTCTCGGAGCGCGACTTGGACACACATAGAAGCCCCAGAGACGGCTATCTCGAAGCACGACAATAGACAAACGGATATGCCCCAGAGAATGCTATCTCTGAGGGCAACACATGTGACAGACATAAGACGAACAGATCAGCCCTCATAGAGAGCTACATAGAAGTCTTACAGCGGCTCTGACAGAGAGCATATAAGACGGTGACACACAGAACTGCCCCAGAGAACGGCTATCTCTGAGGGCAACACACATGACAGACACGTAAGGCGAACAGATCAGCCCTCATAGAGAGCTACATAGAAGTCTTACAGCGGCTCTCACAGAGAGCATATAAGACGGAGACATATAGAACTGCCCCAGAGAACGGCCATCCTTGAGGGCAGCACACATGACGGAGACATGAGACGTACAGATCAGCCCTCGTAGAGAGCTACATAGAAGTCTTACAGCGGCTCTCACAGAGAGCATATAAGACGGAGACATATAGAACTGCCCAAGAGAACGGCTATCTCGGAGGGCAACAGACATGCAACATGAGACAACATCAGAGGGCAACACAAGATGCACTTACCAGCCATCTTGGAGAGCAGACACGAATGACAGACCGATGGGCTCTGACGAAGAGCTGCATATATGGCATACAGATCGTCTCTCTCGGAGAGCATAGCATATGAAACGTTTCAGCCTGCAGAGACTGACACCACCACCAGTAGTTGCAAATAGAAATGCCTTGATTGCTAATAGCGAGCAATACTTGAGCATGCAGAACCGATTTGGAGCCAGGTTTGATGAAGGCCTCGAAGCTGACAAAACCATCTCCCCTAGTGCTTGATAAAGGAGTCAGTCATTTCCCCTTCCACGGCGGTTGTCACGGCTCCAATACGAAAGGAGTGGCCCAAATAGTAGGATTGAGATAGGCAAACGCAAGACGCACAGATCAGCCCTGACGGAGAGCAACTAGCATGACAATGCAGTTCGGCTCCTACTAAGAGCAACTTGTGACGCAGAGAGGTTGGCTTGCTGAGAGCAACGCACGGATAACAGCCTGCAGAAAGCAACACACAATAACTCACAAAAACCACTGCTCCTTACTCGCGAATCAAACGTGAGCATATGTTTCGAGAGAGGACAGACTCACGGAGAGCTTAAGACTTAAACGAGATGCGTACAAGACACCTTAAACGCTGATGGAGAGAATTAGCAATAGCCTTAAGGAGGAAGCGTATAGACATATGACAGAAGACTGGGGAAACCAGGGTCATGACACAGAACACAAAATTGTATGTAGAGAAGAAATATTTAATTGACAAGATTTAAAATTAAACCAAGGCGGTGAAGGTATTGGACATTATTCCCACAGAACAATTATTCCTACAGAACATAAATACATGTTTATTTATTTATCAGTCACACTCTCAGGGAAAGGCGAAAAACCCATGTTACCCAAAGAAAAAAACACTCTTGCCAATTCTGTGGAAAAACATTGGGAAGTCTGGGAAAAATTCCTTTACCAGCACCATATAAAAATGGCTACTCAGGGTTGGACAGCCAAGAGTGGAAGATGTTACACCACTGTTAAGATTACAAAGAATGACATAACCATAATGGCCAAACCACTATTAAACTACTGCACCTGGGACAGTTAGCCATAAGAAAATAGGAGTAAATCTCTTCAGTTGATTAGCTCACGGGTTAGCTGAGCTACTTCCATTATTTTGATTTGAATGGCATGTCCTAGAATGAACTACATTATTAAAACTGTCTATGGAGTTTTGAAGGTTTGTAGCTGGTTGACCCTCAAAAAAACCACCTAGGCAGACTATAGGTTACATCAGAATTAACCCACACGACAACTTCCACACACCATGTCCATCCACAGACACATACGTCCATCCCACTGACTGGATTGAACTCTCCATAACGGAACCGTCACGTCAAGCACGATAGCCAGGGACTGGCAGAGTGGATTAATTACGTTGGATCACAGGCAAATGTTTAAGCAGTTATGGCTTGCAAAGTTTGAACAGATTAACCAACAATAAACCCCACGAGATACGAGTCTATGTAAGCTTGTCTCTACGTAGAGGAATTTAAACCACCTAGTGTGTAGACATCGCACATTTTCCAGTTGAGCAACGAAAGCATTAACCAGGCAGAAACTAGCCCCTTAGAACTTGACTAAGGTTAGATGGTTTATAGCAGGCTACCTTGAAAACGCCACCCAAGAATGCCAGTGGTTACATCAGAATTTACCCACGTGACAACTTCCACACTCCTAAATATTCATACGAGCTTATTTTAAACTAATAAGGTCGGCGAGTAAGCCGAGTTACACTGAAAGTCCCATTTGCCTGATAGGAAGCTAACCGGAGCTAAGCTGCATGTTAGCAACTAAGTGAGTTAGCCTGCAACATTTGGCCGCCAATGTACATATCCCAGCATCAATCAGTTATGTTAAAGGAAGACTTCAAAACCAGACGCTGTAAATATATTTAGTAGTAAAAGGTACCAATACCCCACCGAATAAGCGGACCTTATCAAACGGAAGCATTGGTAGCATAGCCGCTAACAACCTTAGCGAAACCTGCAAAGTAGCACCGACAAGGCAGGTAGCATCACGGCTAACGAACATGAGCTAAGCACTGGTAAACACTGTTAGCTGCTCAGCATTTTAGCATAGTTAGCATCATTTATCGCTGCTAATAAGCACATAGACATATAAACATAGACGCCGCATTGAGCTGGTGGCCCGTTGCTGGGATACGTCAGTGTGTCCGCCATATTGGATGTGGCAAATTTACCCCGTTAACCAGTGGAAGTAAATGGGCCGAACTTCATAAAGCGCCTTTCTACAAAGGTATTTAACTCGATGCCTTTTATTCACCCATTTAGACACACACGTATATACGTATAAACAAGCAGGCATCAAAACAGCATAGCCTAAATAACGTTTAACGTTTATAACGTGATGGTTATAAATGTTGCGAAATACTCGTCAATATTCCGTGTAGCGGAGGTGGGGTCGAGCAATACCTATCTAAATTTGACTGGAAATAGTGAATGAAAAATAAAAAAATAACTGTTTTATATAGGCTATTGCGTCACCACACAGACCTAGGCCTAATCCCGTTGAATAAAGTGAGCTGACTTCGGCCAAATTCTAACGTCATACCAAAACAAAATACACTGATTCCTTCACATTCAGAAAGGGAAAAAACATGTTCATCATAGTGTGGCACTTAAGTATCTAATCTGCTTATACCTATACACATTCTCTGTGGAGATGAGCTGGGAAACTGAAGACAGAAAGAATAGCTCCCTCTCTGATCCTGACGCTCTGGCCTGTCCTGTCAAAATGCTCCGTTCTGAAGTGTTCACTGCAGATGACAGAGTAGCAGAAAACCCCTCCCGTCGCACCGCTGTCTCCCACTGCCTTTTCATCTCTTTATTTTTGTGAAACCTACAGTATGTAGTATGTGCAAAGTTAGTTAAGCAACTAACAACAATCAGCGTAGTTACGGATTTAGTTAAATAGGAAAGACTTCTTCGTTGTTTGGAGGCTGGTTTCACCGAGCAGCTATTATGCGTGAGACTTCATATTAGGCACAAAGTCAGTTACTTCTGTTTGTAACGTTATAATGGCCAAATACAATGAAAAGTATTTTTCCAGTCTCATCTGTAAAAGGTAATACCATGTGATCTCGTTTGGACGGTAAACCTGTTAGTACAGTTAAACGCAGCACATGAATGAGGCATCTTTATTCTAGGCTACTGTCTAGAGACGGTTGAAGAATCTCCACTTTGCCACATCCAATATGGCGGCGAGGATAACGTATGGTTCTACGCGGAAGGCAGCGTCTATGTATAGTATGTCTATGAATAAGCAAACGAGCACCACTGAATGCGCAAATTATCCCAAATAAATCAACTGAGGGCGAGGAATTGAGCGTACCGTGTAGGAGGTACGAACTACAGATGCATAGTACACATGTACTTCAAACAATATAAATAAGTGAATGAACTGCCATGCATATCTACATCAACACAGAATGATATCGTCAGATCAGTAACAGAATAAAAGGAAAAACAAGGCTTGGTACTGAAACGAACAAAGGGCAGGTTAGTTGGAGGTGGCACGGCTCCGGGGAAGGGAGACCTGAAACTAGAACCAACTGGAGCTCGGGAGAAATTTTAAAATAGCTGGGCGATTCGGGGTTTAACAGGGAATGTTGCCGTTGGTTGTCAAACAGCGCGCAGAGTGAAATATCTTTAGATCAGCACAGGAGAATGCGAGCAGGAAAGCGAGCCGGTACTATAACCTCATCCGAATCAGAGACGTCGAATTCAACGAGAGGGAGCTGCGACATAACGATAATTTGCACGAAGGAAAATGCGTCAAAACGTCGGCACCTGAAGCAGCGAAAAAGGTGAATTAGACAGGTCATTATAAAGCAGGTGGCTGCCGCTGATTGGTCGGAGACAGCGCCCGTCCCAGCCAATGTCGTCTTCCTGGCAGAACTTTCGCAGGCTTTCATACTAGAGTGGACACAGGCGCACTGCTCATGGCAATCGTGGCCGCCATCTTGCGACTGCCTGCCGGGAATCGTAGCCCTCGCAGTGCTGAGTAAGGGACACAAATATCGATTTGTATAATAAATTGATATTTTATATTAGCTAGTATATTCATTGTTGATCCGTACGTGTCATTTTATACTAATGACAGGTCATATTGTGTCTGAGCCTGTGAGGTGGTGTCTGAGCCTGTGCCAGTAATTTCAGTGTGCATATCCCTTGTTTGCATCCATCATACAAAGCTGAAAAATATTCCTCATCCTTATTTTTATGTATTTATTCATGTAATTTTTAAAATCAATAAACAAGTTTTCAGTCTTTAAATCTCTTCAAATCTAAATACACGACTTAATCTTTCCTATACTAAGAACATGAGGAATTACCTACTGATGAAAATATTACATTTACATTACATTTACATATATACGCACAGCTAATATAAATAACACATCACCAATTTAATTAATGATGTGTTGCTATATTAAAAAAAAAAAAAGTCTGCAATAGCTTTTTCAAAAATAAAATGTCCACTGATACCAAAGACTGCAATGGTTATACAGGGTCGAACGCAAACTGTAGTGCTCAGCGAAGTACGTTAAAATCCACTTTATTCGTCATTAACGTTGTAATTATCGTTTTCTTTGATACGATTTACATACATATAGAGTCAGGCATTTCAAATATCATTGTATAGTGTGTCAGTGGATATTTTCACAGAACAAAGCTGTTTTTGACAGAGGTGGGTCCATTCTACGCTTATTTACATTGAGTGCCTAGCGCACGCAAGATGGCGGCCGCGTCGGACGTTTTCCCGTGTGGTCAGCCAATGCCGTGTCCACTCTAGTATTCTATTCAGCTCTATGAGTGGGACTATCACTTACATCCAGACATACAGGCCTACCAGCATCTGACAATACTTTTACTTCATGTATGTGCAAATACTGCTCTGACCCTGCTTATATATACAGTTGTGCTCAGAAGATTACAAATGCTCATCGTGATCCTGAATGTCATATTAATTTTGAGATTTTAATGGTTTATTTGAACTATTCTTTTTCCAGGGTGGAAAAATAATCAAATATACTTCAACTTCAATAATTAAAAAAAAAAAAAGAATTGGGTTGCAGAAGTTTGGATTTACTTTGGATTTTGTCTAATTCACACAGAGTCAAAAATATACATACAGGCTGAAAAATATGCATACAGTCTAATATTTCATTAAGTTTAGCTGAAGGTTCTAGAATGTTTTTAATGTGACAAGGCCAAGGCCTATGAACTTCTTGCTAGTCATTATCGTTGACTGCAGCTGCTGAAACTGCAGCAGTTTTTCTTTGCCAGCATTAAAATGTGTGTTGGGCAGCCCTCATTGGATTGAATGATACTCATACAAAGTTGAGGAAGATATTAGAAGGAGAATTGTAGATTTGCATAAGTTGGAAAAGTCTCTTTCTAACCCACAACCCACAATTTCTAACCCACTGAATCATCAAGGTCATCAGTTCAAACAGTTGTACAGTATGTAAACAGTAGTAAGTTTTTCAGGTGTGTTACCATTTTGCCAAGGTCTGGCAGAAGACCTAAACTATCAGCCTCAGATGAAAGGAACTTGGTCAGGGTGTTCAAGAACAATTCAAAACCCATCAAAGCTCAAGGCTGCCATGGAAACCTCTGGAACATCAAAATCACTGTACAAAGTAAAGCCAGTTTTACATGGCCATGGACTCAGAGGGCAGTGGCGGTTCTACATTGAGTTTACTCTTCTAATGGCTTTGACCTTTTCTGTCCATCTCCTTCTGTTTGTCACTCGACAGTCAACATACTGTATTTCCCATCCCCGAACACTGTCACTGCCGACCAGGAGTTAAGACTAAACCAATTCACCTTTTGGTCATCTTTTTTATTAGGCCTTTCACACAATTAAAAACGCAGGAATTATAAACCTGAAAATATAATATTATGAATGAAATGTGCGTTATTGGGAGGAAAGCTTACGTGTGACTGACTTTCGCTCACTAATTGCAGAGTATTGCCTGCTTGTGCATTGCATTTGAGAGACCCAGAGGTGAACTGTCCCCCCCGCCCCCTCCCCTCTCCTTTTCTCACACAGCTTCTGAGACCGAAGGACCAAATCTTTTCTGTTCTTTTCTCACTGTACATGCTTCCACTTTGCTCAATTCCACAAAAAAATAAAAAATAAAAATTCAATTCCACTGCTATGTAGACAACACACAATTATACCTGCCTGTGACCCCTGATAACACCTTATAACACCTAAATGTTATCATTACCTTTTTGTCTGTAAAGCACTTTGGGTCAACTTCTGTTTTTTTTAAATGTGCTATATAAATAAATTGACTCGACTTGACTACAGTGGCCACAGTGATGAGAAGTATGTTTTGAGGAGTGGAGGTGGGGCTTTCAGACCAAACAAAACAGCACCATCAGCCAAACATGGTGGCAGCTGCATCATGCTCTGGGTGTGTTGCACGGCTAGCGGCCCATTGCACACAGTGGATGAAGAAGGTGGACAACCTCGAAAAGATCCAGCTTCACCTAAAGTGAACAGCAAGATGGTTGCGACTTCCACACTATTGTGTGTTACAACAGGACAATGACACCAAACATGCAATAAAACTGGCTTTGGAACGGATAAAGCAGGATAACAGTAAACTTCTGGAATGGTATCTCCAAACCCTCGACCCCAACCCTATTGAAAAGTATGCACTATTCTTAAAAGCAAGGTCCGTGCCGATAAACCAGCCAGTTTGAATATTCTATACTAATTCTGCCAAGATGAATGGTCAAATATCCAGCCAAAATTATGCCAAAAACTTGTTGATGGCTACACAAAGCATC
This sequence comes from Coilia nasus, assembly GCA_027475355.1. Lineage (NCBI taxonomy): Eukaryota > Metazoa > Chordata > Actinopteri > Clupeiformes > Engraulidae > Coilia > Coilia nasus. Next base: position 27,835,677 of record CM050200.1, read on the forward strand.
TGGTCAAGCTAAAACTTCATTTAACCAAATATGGATAAATATGTATATATATATTTGAGCTTGTATGTATAAAATGATCCTATATGAATTAACCAAAATAAATGCAAACATGTGCACCCAATTCTTGTTTTTTTTTAAATCATTGAAGTTGCATGCTTTATTATCATTCCATTCTGAGAGGATGGTTCAAATGCATGACTAAACGACCCACATTAATATGACATCCATGAACAAGATTACTGTATGTAAACTTGTGACCACAACTGTAAATGCGTGTGTGTGTGTGTGTGTGTGTGTGTGTGTGTGTGTGTGTGTGTGTGTGTGTGTGTGTGTGTGTGTGTGTCAGACACAGAGACAGTTCCCCCAGATCTGCTCACTCTCACCAACTCTTGTGTGAAACTCAGAATGACCCAGCAGCCACACCTAGAGAGCCTTCAGTCTGGTAAGTTCACTTCTCTCTCTCTCTCTCTCTCTCTCTCTCTCTCTGTCTCTCTCTCTCTCTCAGCCATCAAACAGACACACACACACACACACACACACACACACACACACACACACACAAACACAGACACAGTCTCCCTTAGACAGTTATCTACACACACACCTTCCACTCATGCTGCACTCTCTCCCCCTTTCTGTTGTTTTTTTTCACTCTGCCCTCTGCCTGTACTTTCACTCTCACCCACTCACACCTTTCACCTTTTATATTTCATAAATTGTGCTTTTGTTGTGTATAGTTTATTAATTGTGTTGTTACTGTCAGTATGTGTACGGTTTATACATTGTGCACCTGTTGTGGACGTTTGTATGGTTTATAAATTGCACTGTTATTGTGCACAAGGGTATGATTTATAACCTGTGCATGCATACAGGAACATATTTTTGCTGAAGGATGTTGCACAATGTAGGAAAATAAAACCTCTTTTATAGGCCTTGTGCTATCATGCATTTACAAATTACTATTAAACATGTCTGCCCTAAGTGATGTTGTCTGAAAGTCATAAACAAATTCAATTGCTTCACAATGAAGATGAGTGGGTTAAAAAAAGAAGGAAACATTTAACCAAAGTCAGCATCTACATTAGGACAGGATATCAGTTAAATTTTACAGGCACAAAACAGCCTTTATTTTGTCTATGAAGAGTTATGTTCCATAAAGTTTTTAAGCTTTTTTTCTTTATCAAAGGGCTGTAGTGGTTTGTCACTTGCCACCACAACAATGACAAAAATTACTTTCAGTTGCAAGTCAATAATGTAGTTCACATAGTGTAGCCTTTTAATATGTTAATTTCCCTGAAAATGTATTCTCTTTTTTAAGTATTACATTACATTACACTTAGCTGACGCTCTTATCCAGAGCGACTTACAGATATTTACAGGGTTTCAGTTACAGTCCCTGGAGCAGTGTGGGGTTAGATGCCTTGCTCAAGGGCATCTCAACCATGGGTAGGGCGGGATTCGAACCGGCAACCTTCCGATTGCAAGACCAACTTCCTAACCACTAGCCCACAGCTGCCCTTGATGGGGGTAATGGGGAGCATATGATTGGTCACAGTGTACCAACCTCTACAAACTAGACTACAGACTGTGTTATACCATCAGTAGGAGTGGCAGGTGTGGCCTAATGGTTAGGGAGTTGATCTTGGGATCGGAGGGTCACAGGTTTGATTCCCATACCAGTAGGAAAAAAGGTGGGTGGGGGAGTGAATAACCAGCGCTCTCCTTCACCCTCATCTGTGGCTGAAGTTGCCCTTGAGCATCTAATCCCACGTTGCTCCAGTGGAACTGTCCCTGTACCTATTTCACTGTAAGATGTTTTGGATAAGAGCGTCAGCTTAGTGCAATGTAATGTAATGTAATACTGCAGCTACCTCAGCCCCAATCCAGCATGCTCATAAACCTGTGCTATTCTTGGAGATGTGGCTTATGACCCGTGCTCTTGTTGTCAAACTGTCTATGGTTTATCATTTGTGTCACTGCATGTTTTTTATATATCCAGGCAATGCAGACCAGTCTCTCTGTGGTACGCTTAGTGTGGTGGTGCACTCTGCCTGTGGTCTGCAGGAACCCGCTTGTGAGTCTATTCTCAGAGCTGTGCCACTTCACCATGAATACATACTCACACACTTACTGTACGCACACACACATGCACACCCGCATGCACAAACACAAAGTCACATTCATGAGTGCAGCAAAAATACATCAGCATGCATATGGAGTAAGGTTACTTCCAAAAAGACGTATCCATGATTCTAACCATTCGTACTCGTGAGGTTAAACATTTGTACGTCAGTAAAAACTGTTGTACACAAAATTCTGCTGTCATACACATAATTGTTAGATGTTGTGGAGGTTAGGACTGTATTTATGTGGGTATGAATCTAAAAGCTGTGAGTGCAAAGTCTTGTGAATACGACTGTAATTTCTACGACTACGAATTCTTCCTTGTGAACACGAATTCAGATTTATGGGTACAAAGAAAAAAGTGGTGAAATGACGTCAGAGACAGGGGAAAGCAATCGATTCCCGATTGTTGGAAACGCGCATGCGCCAATTCAAAAAATGGCGGACGGCGGGGATGAATCCATAGACCATAGACGGAGCATTGGTTGCTGGGACACGAGAAATACGGCCGCCATCTTGGAGCGGGGATCAGACTGTCTAAGCAATACAGCGAAGCCTATTTGTGATCATGAATAAGTCATTCAAGTAACAATATTCAAATATTTATGTTGTTGGGTAGGATAGAATTTGTTTTTAATCTCTATGCATTGAACGAGATTGGTGGTTTCAGCTGATATAAAAGCGCTCAGGTGTTTATATATACTAGATATGTAATGTATTATGCCCAATTGGCTCAGAGCAGAGATAACGTAAGGGAGACCACACCGAATGTAATGTTAACAATGAACATTTATTAAAACAAGTTTCAAACGAGAACTAGGATGACTACATACTGAACAACAGCACAATAGCAGTTTTGCTTGTTGTGCTAACTTCAATATGAAGCTATATAGCAGGTGGATGGAATGCAGAAAGACAACACGAACGACGTCAAACGTTTGAAGAAGGACTATTGCAACAATATCTACAAAACACTTCAGCCAGTGTTAGTCAGCAAACTAAAACGCAACGTAAAGTAGTTTAGCAACTCAATTGTAACCTTATGGAAAAGCAACGTTAGTCAACCAATGCTGCCCTCAACCTGTCAGAGAAAAAATGCATCCTATACTTGCAGTGTTTCCAAGCGCAACTTCTTCCTTATTCTATCTGCCACTTTCTCTTTCCCTCTTGTCTTTTTTTAATACCATGAATGTGGCCCAGAATTTTTTTTTCATGGTTTTTTTCTCCATTGTGACTATGCGAGAGTGGAGAGCAGACTGTACATAAAACGAGTCGTTTGGCAGGGGAGCGTAGCCTATCTATGTTCCCCGGGTCCTATGTTCCCCGGGTCCTATGTTCCCCGATACCCTCTTTCCAAAAAAGGGTCCGATGTTCCCCGCTCAATCCAAATATAGGCTACTGTGGCCACGCATAGGCGTTGCTTGTTGTTGTTGTTCTGTTTGTTCGCCACTGTTTCGTCACATGCCTAAATTTTATTCAGACAATATGGGCCCTATTTTGCCGCAGCGCATTGTGTATTCGTGACATGCCCATGCTGTCATTGCTATTCTGTGCCAGCGCAACGTTCATTTTTTCAGGCAAAAAATCACGTTGTCTAGATAGCAGATGACATTGCGCCGTGACGGGCGGATCAGCGAAAAGAAGAGGTGTGGTCTGGCGCAAAGCGCACCAGATGCTATTATGAGGAGGCATAAACCATTTACGACTTTGATCAATAAAAAGGTCCTTTTTTTGTCACTGGCGCATTGTTGAAAAGCTATTTCAACAGCTATTTCACAACGCTTTGAACCCCGATGTACCTGCTGCTGTGCCAGAGAGGCGAGCTGAACTGGCAGAAAAATTGCAACATGCCTGTATAGCGAAAGGGGGTGAGACCGTGTTGTATAGCCATGTATCTTTATGTTTTAGTAAGCAAACAGGCACAAATAATGAGAACATAATGTTGTGCAGTTTATAGCAATGTTCTGTAGTTTATGTTGTGCAGTTTATAGCAATGTTCTGTAGTTTATTTACAATTTCTTTTGTCGTTTTAGATAAACAGCGATTGCAATGTTCTGCATATTATTTACGATTTCTTTTGTCGTTTTAAATAAACAGCGTGGCAAGTTGTAAGAAATAATATGGACAAATCATCAAAAAGAAAACTAGTGGACTAATGGTTTGATGGACCTATACCTTCCGTTTATTTTTGATGTTTCCTTTGAGTTTGTTGGCTTTTGCTTGGCTTTTGTTTCCCGTCTTCTAACGTTGTTGTACCGCTTTCGGCGCACAACGCGTTGAACCCAGATGTACCTTCTGCTGCAGCAGAGGCGAGCTGAACTGGCAGAAAAGTTGCAACATGTATAGCCTGTATAGCCATGTATGTTTATGTTTTAGTAAGCAAACAGGCACAAATAATAAGAGTATAGCAATGTTCTGCAGTTTCTTTTGTCGTTTTAAATAAACAGCGATTGCAATCTTCTGCAGTTTATTTAATAAACAGCGTGGCAAGTTGTAAAAAATAATATGGACTAATCATCAATAAAGAAAACTAGTGCATATTGCAACGCTTAAAAGTAGCCATTGTTAGGCATGTGACGAAACAGTGGCGAACAAACAGAACAACAACAACAAGCAACGCCTATGCGTGGCCACAGTATATTTGGATTGAGCGGGGAACTCTGAGCGGGGACCCTCTTTCCAAAAAGTGGAAAGTGTTCCCCGATACTGGCAGCCAGCGCGCCCAACCCCACCGTCTCAACTTTTCAAAACAGAACGTTGAACCGCTAACCAAAACTGTAGCCTACAAGAAGCCGTGAATCGCTGTCTAAATTCCTTTTTTTATACACACAGACTAATGACATAGCCATGTTTAACCAATAAACACAAAGGTAATATAAACAAACAGGCATTTATCTGTCATTTGTCAGTCTCTCTATGCGCCGTAAGTTGCCCTTCTTTTGCACCACGGCCCTCTCTATAAGCTGAACACTAACAGCGCCTATGAATAGCCTACAAAAAAAAAAAAAAAAAAAAACAGATTTGATTTTTATTTTGTTCTTAGTTTCACCTGGCGAAATAACATGCTAAAAATAATTTGGCGACCAGAATCACTGATTCAGGCTACATTAAACAGGTGTATGTTGATTTTAGCAATAGGCTGTGTTGTCGTTTAGGTGGGTCGGATGCAGTGACAGATTTATTTAATAAGCATGACGAAAAGTCTTGGGCTGAACTACCGATATATACAAAAAACAGCCTGTAGTTCAATGTCAGAAGGTAGAAACAGTTGCACCAAGCCTACACTGCAGGCGATTTATCCCACAACAACCTGATTGTAAAAGTTTGATGCTGTTGTGAGTCAAGTCTTTAAATTAACCCACCAAGCTATACGGAGCAGAAAATGAAAAAAATAGAAGGGGCTGCAAATAAACTTGAGACAACTGCTCAGTTATTCGCAGTTGTCACATGTCATATGTTTATTTTATCAATGTGTGTTGTTACTGAGGGGATTTGGGAGCAGAGACAGTTGCTCTTTAATTAATTAAGAATAATGAAAGCCTTCAAGAAGCCTTTGTTATAGCCTACTATAACCTACTAGCGATACAGACAGTTTAAAATTAGTGGTGTTTAGCGAGGTACTGTTAATAAAATGCGCTAACAGTTCATTTGTCCTGTCAAACAGATTAAGCTTTGGCGGCTCCGCGTCTCGTCAGCACCTATTGGCAGTAACGCCCCATGCTCCTAGTATGTCTATGGATGAAACATCACAGGTAAAGACCACAGAATGTCTAATGACAAGTCAACGACACATCCCACATCTGTTTATATTTATTTAATGAAATTGCACTGTTTTATATAACAAACAGCTTATGAAGGTACAGACTTAATTCGTGTACAAATATGTCCATGTATAAGTCCGGTTTCTATTCATCTTTGCTGACGCTGACTTGGACTAGTGCATTTGTTTACAACGATGCTAGCAGTCAGTCAGTCAGTTAGATCATTGAGAGTAAATATAGTTAATCAGTGCCATCAAGTCCCGTACCATTTTATGCAGACATTTTTTACAGACCGCTGAACCGGAACCCGTGTGTGAAACCGGCTATTGGGTCAGATGGATTGTCATAATATGACGACGAATAATTTGTGTAGTCTTATTGGTCATAAACAAGAGATTATGGCTAACGGGTGCTACAGAGAGGGGAGTTTGGAAACAGTGCGGTTATTCTTAATAGAGTAGCCTGCTCGCTTTCTGTAGTTAGAGAAGAGTTAACCCAGTAGTGGCAAAAGAGATAAAAGAAGAGCCTGGAATCCTCTTCTCTAACTACAGAAAGCGAGCAGGCTACTCTCTAAGAGGTTTACAACTTCATCTGGCTTGATTTACCGACGTCTATCCCTAAACCACCTACTTGGAGTTGGAATAACCGCATTGTATCCAAACTCCCCTCTCTGTAGCACCGCGACACAAACGCGCCCCGTTAGCCATAATCTCTTGATTATGACCAAGACTACACAAATATACTCGTCATATTATGACAATCCATCTGGCCCAATAGCCGGTTTCACACACGGGTTCCGGTTCAGCGGTCTGTAAAAACTGTCTACATAAATGGTACGGGACTTGATGGCACTCATGAACTGTATTTACTCGCAATGATCTACTGACTGACTGACTGACTGACTGACTTCCCGCTAGCTGCTAGCGTCGTTGTAAACGAATGCACTAGAGACCAAGTCAGCGTCAGCAAAGAATTAAGTCTGTACCTTCATAAGCTGTTTATTATATAAAACAGTGCAATTCCATTAAATAAATGTAAACATGTGGGATGTGTTGTTGACTTATCATTAGACATTCTGTGGTCTTTACCTTTGATTTTTCACCGGTAGCTTCGCTGCTTTCCCCGCCGTTCGCCTTTTTTTGAATTGGCGCATGCGCGTTTCCAACAATCGGGAATCGATTGCTTTCCCCTGTGGCCTGTCTCTGACGTCATTTCACCACTTTTTTCTTCGTACCCATAAATCTGAATTCGTGTTCACAAGGAAGAATTCGTAGTCGTAGAAATTACAGTCGTATTCACAAGACTTTGCACTCACAGCTTTTAGATTCATACCCACATAAATACAGTCCTAACCTCCACAACATCTAACAATTATGTGTATGACAGCAGAATTTTGTGTACAACTGTTTTTACTGACGTACAAATGTTTAACCTCACGAGTACGAATGGTTAGAATCATGGATACGTCTTTTTGGAAGTAATCTTACTCCATACATGCAAGGTCAACCTCAACCTCCACAAATGTAAACATACAAGCACAGACATTCAACCTACACCCACAGCAATATACTGTACAGTTCACATAATTACCAAACAAATTACCAAACAAATGATTTTTTAACATGTGTATGTGATGTGCATAAATGTGTTTGTGTGTGTGTGTGTGTGTGTGTGTGTGTGTGTTTGCATGTGTATATATGAAGGTATGTGGGTGCGTGTGGAGGTAGATGGCTTTGACTTCTTCAGCATCAGAGAGCAGACTCACTCCTCACTCAGCAGCCTAGAACCTCAGTGGAACCAGGTGAGCAACCATGAGTAGAGCTATGGGCACACCTGACCAACACATCCATGTGTGTGTGTGTGTGTGTGTGTGCGGGCGTGTGTGTGGGAATAGAGAATGGCTGATAAAAGTAGTAGTTGTTGATGAGGGTCACTTCCTAGTTCATTAATGTGTATATGTTAAATGTCTAAAATTAGATACAGTCCTACATTCTTCAGACAGTTTGAAGATGTTTGAAATGAATGTTTTTTAGTTTGTACTTAGTAAATACAAGTATATGGATAGACTACCCATGATTTAGTTTTGCAGTGAGGTAGGTTCTTTTTTCTGAGTTACTGACCTTTTTTGCTTACAGTGTAGTACTTTTAGTTTTGTATGACGCTCTGAAAATAATATCTGCCAAATATTAATAAACTTAAAAGTGTGTGTGTGTCTCTTTCTGTCTGTCTGTCTGCAGGAGATCTCGTTTCAGGTGGATGGAGCTAAGAATCTGAGGGTAGTGTGTATAACTCAGTTAGAAAACTGTCCAGAGGACATGGTAGTAGGTCGTGGTTCTTTCAAGGTAACAACAATGAATACACACACTCACACACACACACACACACACACACACACACACACACACACACACAAATTACACAAAATTAAAAAATAGTGCAGCGTGGAGTTACACAGTTTTTATCCTCTTTCTTATTTTTATTGGTGTGTTTCTGTGTGTGTGTGTGTGTGTGTGTGCGTGTGCGCATGTGCGCATGCACATGTGTGCATTTTTTGTGACCTAGCTTGACCCTGCCATCACCAAAAAGTGGAAGAAACTGAACCTGTCCATGGGCCAGCTGGACCTCACCCTGTCAGTCAAATACTTGCCACACCCCCTGGACCCACCAAGCTCCACCCTCACCCAGCAGTTGCCGGTGTTCTGTGTTCCGATTGGAGTGGTTGCGCAGTAAGTCCATCAATTTGTTTTGTTTGTTGTGTAGGACTAGTTGTTGATATCCCAGTAGATACGTGAGGCACCGACGAGACACTGTGGCCATCAAGCGAGTGATGGCATCCTTTGGGTTCTCAAGTGGGTGCCCTCCTTCTTGGGTGTTTCGCTGATAGGCCCACGACACCTCCAGAGGGTTCAGCAGTGAATCCCAGCGTCCCAGGTTCACTCCCATCAACCATCACACGCTTGGAGCCCCAGGTCAGGTCCTTCCTCCTGCTCCACAGCCACTGGCTCCCTGTTTCAGCAGCCTTGGAGAGATCCTTGATTGCCTGCCTGTGGGCTTTCCCTCGCACCCCCATCTCCCTGAGTAGCCTGGATGTTGAGGTGGCTATAAATCCCCTGCAGCCTACTTCCACCGGGCGTACCCTCACGTGCCAGCCTTGTTGTTGGGCGTCTGCTGCGAGATCGATGTATCTCAGCTTCTTCCGCTCATAGGCTTCCTCTACCGCACCCTCCCATGGTACCGTGAGCTCAATGATGTACACGAGCTTGAGTGAGGAAGACCACAACACAAGGTCTGGGCGAAGGTTGGTGGATGCAAGCTTTTTGTCCAGGTCTGCCAGCATCTTCCAGTCCTGTGCTCTATCCAGCTGCCCAATGTCAGCCCTGCTGGTGATGGTGACGCTGGGTTGACCCTCCCGGACAAAGAGTGTTGGCTGCCGGAGGGATGGCAGGGGAGGAAGCGCATTTGCGCTCACCCGCTGGCATTCCAGCACTGCTGCAAGACATCTTAACACCTGGTTGTGTCGCCAGGTGTAGCGACCTTGGGTGAGGCTAGTCTTGCAGCCCACTAAGATGTGCTTTAGTGTTGCTGGGCTTGGGCACAAGGAACATGTGGGGTCGTCGCCATACCATTGGCTTAGGTTTGCAGGGGAAGGTAAGACATCATATGCAGCCCTGATGGTGAGGTTTGCCCTGAATGCCTCCATCTCCCATAGATCTTTCCAGGAGAGCTTTCTCTTCTCTACCCCTTCCCATGCCATCCACTGCCCTTGCTTTGCCTGTGCTACGGCTTGGGTGCGCCTTGCTGCTTCCTCTTCCCAACGTACCTCTTGGACCACCAGCCTGCGTCTCTGAGCTGGATTGGCCTTGCTCCAAATCGGTCTGCTAGTACCAAGGCCAAGACCACTTCTCCCCTCCTGAACATGTCCCACGATGTCACGGTGTCTGAGTGCTGCCTTTGCCTGCTCTGTTGCAGCCAGCGGGGTCCACTTCCTCCCGGTGGCCAGAATGGGAGCTGCTTGGGCCACAAATGGGTCACAGGAGTCTTGGAGCATCATCTCCAGTCTGACCTTGGCGCACTTGTACTCCTCTGCCAGGCTGGTGATGGGAAGTTCCAGCATGCCTCTGCCATACAGCCCAATGCTACTGAGGCACCTGGGGAGGCCAAGCCACTTCCTGGCAAAGGAATTGACCAGCCTCTCAAGTTTTTCCACCTTGGAAAGTGGAACCTCGTAGAGGGTTAGTGGCCAGAGGAGCCGTGGCAGTATTCCATACTGCATGCACCAGAGCTTGAGCTTGCCAGGAAGCAGGGTTTTGTCAATGTTCTCTAGGGCACTGGCTATGTCCTTCCTGAGCTGCTCTACTTGCTCTTTGTCTTTGAGGGAGGCATCATACCAGCGCCCCAGGCTCTTCACAGGCTTCTCAGAGACCGTTGGAATGGGTTCCTCGCCAATGTGAAAGCAGTAGTCTGACAGCTTCCCCTTGACAATGGAGATGCTTCTGGACTTGCTCGGCTTGATCTTCATGCGAGCCCGCTCGATATTCTCTTGCAGTTTTCCCAGAAGCCGTACTGTGCAGGCCTTGGTCACAGTCAGTGTTGTGAGGTCATCCATATAGGCCCTGACTGGGGGCAGCCTCAGACCAGGTCTTATTCGCTGTCCGCCTGCCATCCATCGAGAAGCCCGTATTATGACCTCCATGGCCAGGGTGAATGCCAGTGGGGAGATGGTGCAACCGGCCATGATTCCCACTTCCAGATGTTGCCATGCTGTGGTATACTCTGCTGTCGTCACGCAGAGCTGGATATCCTGGAAGTAGGCCTTGACCAGGGTTGTAAGGGCTGGTGGGACTCTGAAGTAATCAAAGGCTGTCCATAGGAGGTCATGAGGGACTGAGCCGAAAGCGTTTGCAAGGTCCAGGAATACCACATGAAGATCTGTCCCTTCCTTCTTGGCAAGCTGGATTTGATGCCAGATGACACTAGCATGCTCCACACATCCTGCGAAGCCCGAGATGCCTGCTTTCTGGATTGATGTGTCAACCAGGTTGTTTCTTTGCAGGTAACTTGCCAGCCTATGAGCGACCACGCTGAAGAAGATTTTTCCCTCATCATTTAGAAGGCTGATCTGGCGAAACTGGCCAATCTCTGAGGAGTCCTCGTTGGGGATGAGGATCCCTCCGGGGATCAAATTTACTGTCCAGTAGAATCGAAGGAAGTGGTGATGAAATGAATAAAGTCAGATATGTCTTACAGTTTTTTATGTTTGCTTACAGACTAAAATATAAAGTTTCCCATAATTAATGAAACACTTAAATAACAAAGCATCGGCTCAGGTTAGCATCACTCTAAGGACATTTTCTTCTTCGAACTTTTTGCAAAACCCTACACAGTGATCTGCAAAACATTAAACACACTTATATGCACTACACATGATGATATTGCAATGTCACCTTCTTTCCATTTCAAAACACTAGCTATCAACTTTTGCAACCAACAGCTTTAAACACAAGCCCCTTTCACACTGCCCAAATTATCTAATTTCAGACGAAATTAGTGGGTCGCCTGTACCTTTCACACTATCCCCTTTCACACTGCATGACGCTAGGACTACCGGGGTAACAGGAAGTGAACTCGCAATTTGTTTTTCATTCAAAATTATGCATTTGGACTTTGGCTCAGCCTTTACCATTAAAACACAAGCTCACCTTGGGTGCGTTATACATGATTTATGCAAAATAAACAGCATATTTTGAGAGACAGTTTGCAGTTTGCCTCTGAACTTCTTGTTGGTGTTTTTGTAGTTTTGCTCAGCTGTTTCCCGTTTTAAAAGTCCCGATGGTGGGTGGTGGCAATTGTAAAACGTGTAAGACTCCGGCCGGTCTGAGAAAGGAATGCCATACGTGTTTGTGCTGCTGATAAAACACAGAGGATCGTAAAAGGCCATTTGATGCATTGCCTCAGTCCACGAGAACCCACAGCAGATCTTTAACTTGTGTTATCTTTTAATTAGTTGTCCCACACCCCACTGTGTCCTCATTGGGCTCTGCCAACAGATGGTGTGGGGGGGGACACCCTGGTGTACAGCAGGGCAAGAGATACAGGAATCAACCGTGTATTATGTTGTGGATAATGCTATAGGATTTACATGTCATGTTTGGTCTCATTCTGATGGCCTCACTTCGAGTGGTATAATGGTCTCAGTCCTGTAACTATATCTAATATGTTTAATAAAGACATGAAACCCTTGGCCTCATGGTCCCTGGGATCAGGAGTGGCCGCCCCCAGCACCCGACACCCTGCTCCACAGGTGATCCATCTCAAGGCCTGCCATTTGTTATCTAATGTGAAAAACACCCTTTGTGTCAACTGGGTACTTAAGGGGAGATAGACAAAGAAGCCTACTGAGTTTTCTGTACCCAGATCTCCCGCAGTCATTTTGCTGTGTAGTCATCTTCTGAGCAACCAGGTATGATTCTCTGACTGTTCATGTTTTCTTCTATGTTTTCCTTAGTATAGTGATAGCCTTAGAATACTCATTGTTTTAACTGTATGTGTAACTTTGTAACCCGGATTGGTAAGCTTGTACCTGACTAATAAATTGTCATTATTGCTATATTCCACTTTTGTCTCTCGTGAACATATTATCTTGCTTAAGTAGACTTTGGGTAACGGCGTTCCCATAATGCCTGGCTAGGGTTAGGCGCATACTCAGGCAGACGATACCTTCCTGCTCTGAGTCCCTAGCCTAACCACCTAGGTTTGGATCACGTCATGTAGAACTGTCATTCTTTAGTGGGGGTAACTTCTGTCTTATGCTAGATTAGTACTACCACGTGCTGCTGAATCAGCCGGCCCAGCACCTCTGTGTAGGAAAGCTACGACTCTCTAGACTAGCTCCATATTATGCCGTGGTGTAGCCAGAATGTAAATCGGCCGTTGGCACGACCTAAGCGACGCTATCCCCAGTTGAACCCAAGTAATACATAGTAGGAGAAACACTCATGTGACTGAAATGCCTTCGGTTGACTTAACTCTCACTCACGAGTCAACTTATGTACTATCTGGTAGAGGTAAGATCTTAAGCCCAAGCCCGAGTCCGAGCCCGACCCGACCCGAATTTCGGGCTGGGTCGGGCCTAAAATCGCTGACTTTAAAAAATAAATAAATGTTTATAATAGTGGTGGGCATAGATAATTTTTTTTAATCTAGATTAATCTCGCTGTAATCATAAAATTAATCTAGATAAAAATGGCTCATTTGAATTCTGCCGAAGGCATCCGCGCTACAATATATAGGTAGGTATGCATCCGCGCTAAAATATCAAGGTGAAAGCAGAGAGTGTTGAGCAAGGGGGTAGGAACATATCCGGAAGTTGAAGCACCCATGGGGAAATCTCAACCCGGAAAGGGACCAATAGCCTTTAGCATTCCGTTGACTTCCATTCATTTTAGCGTCACTTTGAAATGAAATAACTTTACATGAGAAGCCACCCATACCTTGATATTGGCATTGTTGTAAACCGGAAAGGACACAGCAAAATATATTTGCTTTGATCGTAAATCTGTCATGTTATTGCCTTGTAAGAAACGTTTATCTGAAATTATGCTAAAAATCATGCAACGGCTAGTGAGTTTCTGTCGCACAGTAGAAAATGTACCATACTGTTTGGATAACAAGCTGTAGCCACAGCCATGCCTGTTTACTTTTCTATTCATGTTGGGAAAACATTTACATCAGTAATTTTGAAAAATAAGCTTAGAAATTGGAATTTGTTTGTAAATGGAATCGCTAACTTTATAGATTTTACTATTCGATGCAAGTGAATTGAGAAAGATGGCTAAGCTAAGCTACACGCTATAGCTTGGTATGTACATGCTAACTAGCTAGCTCCCTTGACATGCTGGCTTGAAAGACTGCCTGGAACCAAAGTTTGTTGACAAAGAATGAAGTCCTCGTGTACAATATTAGCCTCCCCCTCCAGTTAACTATTACAGCTATGATGGTAGAAAAATACTTATTAAGAAAATTATCGTACGCTGTATGGTTTGTGATTCAGCATCTACCACTCAATTTATAGTATTTGGGTTCGTTGGCCGACGTGACCGTACGTCACCCCGCGCTTGCGCAGTTGCCTGGTGACCAATTAAAAATCTCAAAATCGTGCTTCAACGGCTCCCATTGAAAACAACGCCATCCCTCAGTCCATTCTCTTCTACTGTCTATGGTGTTGAGGGAGGGAGAGTCGCCAACTCCATTTGCTTCCGTGTTCTATTTTCGCAAGGGGGAGGGGGGGAAAATCCCCCTTTATGCAGTGCAGAGCAGATTCTAGGTTCATTTCATTGAAATTAATAGGACACATGTGGAGTTTAACTAATAAATTGGTCATTACGTTTTTCTGGAGTTGTTAAGGGTTTTATGGAATCATGTGTCACAATCCGCAACTATGTGTAATAATTTCAAGACTAATAGTGTAAGTTGTTACTGTTTGGATTTTGAGAAAATTTGCTTTATTTCAGGTCAGGCAGCAACCACTTACTATGTGGTTGTTAGCGCGCTAACGCTAGCGAACTACGCTAACGCAATGTTTTAAATTGAAAGCTGTCACTTTACTCACTAACACCCACCTAGATACTGTTACTGGTTATAGTGTAAGCAGACAAAGTAATATAAAGTTATAGGGTTACAGCAATGTATTAAATTCAAGGTGAGTCCAATCGCTGTTAGCGTTTAGCACATGGTGTTGTCATAGTTACTACCATTCACTTGAATAAGCTAGAGCTAGTTCGTTAGCTTGCTAGCTCGCTTTACAGACACACTAAATTATTTTCTAAGAGTTCGAAATAGGAATTTGTTGGCATTTTGGTCCTATAGTAACGTATTATGTTGGCTTATCTTTGTAGAATCTAAGATCTTTGGTGAAAGACATCATAATTTGTGTGGTATAGACCCAGCTCCCAACCCAACTTTGAGAATAGATTAACGGCGATATTTTTTTTATCGCCCGATAAGAGTCTCACGTTAACGCAGCACGTTAATGCCGATAACGGCCCACCTATAGTTTATAAAAATGTATACTAAAACGATGTGTGGATACTAAACTAAGGAATACTTGTTATACAAATAAAATATGAAATTTCGGGCTCGGGCCTGCAAATCAAGTTAATTGGTCGGGCTCGGGCTGGGTCAGGCTTTAATACCCGCGGGCCTGGGTCGGGTCGGGCTGGATTTTTAAGGCCCGATCTTACCTCTACTATCTGGATAGATTAGGGTGGGACCTTTCGGCTGAGCTCCCGTAAGTGGACATAGAAACTTTAGAGATAGGTACAATGATTGCTTTATTGAAATGCTCTGTTACGACAGCTGGAAGCCTCGCAGCAAACTCCCTCGTTCTCCGCTTCCTGTTCCGCCGTTGGTTCCGGAAGTGACAACCTTACAAACGTCACCATAGCACACCTTGTGCCCTGTCTCGCCTTGGCTCGTGTACACATATTGACCCGTGTTGCAAAAAAGTGTAGGGTCCGAGGTGGGTCGTATTGGTGTGTCTTTTGGACACGGGATCCCGTGTCGTCAATGTATAAGGTACAGGTGTCCCACTAATTTCGGCTGTGTGAAAGGGGCTACTGCCGACACAGGGTTGCGTGTCCAAACAACATGCCAATTCGACCCACCTCGGACCATTGTCAAATCATTGTTTTGTGTTTCTAAAAAAAAGTTTCCCGTGAACACGGGGTTTGAAATGACCTACGACTACCAGGGTAACAGGAAGTGAACTCGCAATTTGTTTTTAATTCAAAATTATGCATTTGGACTTTGGCTCAGCCCTTACCATTAAAACACATTCCAAACAACACCAAAATGTGGGATATTATTCCTTGCACATTCACATGATGAAGCCAGCAGTCATGTACAGCATTTACACATACACAGTAAGACAAACATATGCCGATTTATAAATTATATGTTAAATAAACAGCACATTTTGAGAGACAAATCATTGTGTTGTGTTCTTTAAAACCGTGAGAGTAAAATGTTTGAAAATTGTAGAGAATAAAATGTTTGATGATAGTGCTGTCTGTTTACTAGTGTTAAGAAAACATATGTCCAGAGCACATTCATCAATACATCTCCACATATTATGCATACCCCAAAATATGTGACTGCAAATATCCCCACAAAGACCCCTTTCTCCCAGTGCATCTTCACCCTGTGTTGTGGGCTTTTGTACCGTGGGCAAAAATGTGTGTATAGACTAAATTATTTGATGATAGCGCTATAGTTTATCTTATGTTGATGGTACCGTGTACGGTATTTCAGCATCAAATGTATTCTTTGCATAAATTTGCAATCCCATGTAAGCATCTACGTGCATAGAGTAGCATGTCATTTGCCCTTGAATGGTTAAACAAAGAGCCAGCAACAACTCTGTGTGTCCCGCTATTGTTGTTTTAAAAAAACTCAATAAAAACTTTGCAGACAGGTATATTTACCACCAATGCACGGGCCATTCACGTCATTGCACATGCCCAGCAATATCCTTGGCGTAATGTCACAGTGCCGTTGGGCTACGCCTCCTCAACCCACCTTTTCAAAAGAGGAGTCAAAAATACGCAGTGCTTACACATTGCGGTCCTGGGGTAAATTAGCGTGTCTTACCGTGTCGCCACCCCGTGTCATGCAGTGTGAAAGGAGCTACATTTGTCAGCTGTCAAATGCAAAACTCAGCAATCAGGCTTAAACATTGTAAATTAGACAACAGCGGAGTTAGACTTGTCTTGAATAGGAATGTAAGGCAGTGTTGTAGAAAAAGGAAGAGAAAGGGAAGTGAAGATGAGAGTGAGCTTGAAGAGGAAGAGGGGTAGCAAGAGGAAGAGGTAAATACTGTTACCGTAAGGTACATCTAGAGAAGAGCATGAGATGAGACCTACCTACCTTGAGAACAACAGTAGGTTGAGACATGCCACTAAAATGGAAGGAGATGATGCTTGCAGTATAGCTTTTAGTCTTTACTTTACTGTCTCTTGCGTTGTTTACTGCGTATATGGATCTATGTAGAAATGGTTGTGTTTCAATTTTCAATATGTAACCATGCAACAACCAAACATTTCAACATATTGACTGATTTTGGATTGCAAGTACACATTTTTTATAAGTTAAAATATATTTAGTCAACACTATAAGTCATGTGTTGTGTTCAGGATTGATTACCATACTGTGTAACTCACTCAAAAACAAACAAATCATAATAAATCATGTGTGTGATTTGGCAACAAAATAGAAGTTTTATAAATAAATGTGCAGTTTTGAAAGAAGAATATCATTTTGCAATAGATCTGGGGTGTTCTGTTCATTGGGTGTATGGTTGAAAAACTCTAATAGGAGGGGACATAGTAATTAAAGAATAGTCCATAGAAATGCATTGGAAAACTTATTTGCAGAAGTGTATACATCAGGTTCAAATAGTCTTGCTGTGTTGTGTTGTGTTGTGTTGTGTTGTGCTGTGCCGCACTTGCCTTGTCATGTGCATGAACAGTTGAAGATATTCCGTGAAAAAAAATGGCTTTAGAAGTTTAGAAGCTTTATTTTCATCCAAAACGGCAAACATTTCTGGCTATTTCAATCAGGTTTTCATAGTGATTTCAACCATGTATTTTTATGTCTTGTAGACATCTGAATGTGCAACTACCAGTACTAGTCTTACACCATGAATTTAGACTAGTCTTGCCAACCCAAACAAGCTGCCCAAAGCTGTCACCAAGATGGCTGCTGAGTGAACACTCGGAAGGACTTGATTAAAGGTGTACTTCCACGAGAAACCGTTTAGTACTTGCTCTTTTGAAATATGATAGGTCACCCCGAGTTGCATATGCATGCTGCATATCAAAATGTTTTTCTATCCCCGTTTTCTATATCAGTCAAAAGAAGACAATAGGCGGAAAAACGACCCAATGCGAAAAGGGCCTTCGGCGTGACGTAGACGTGGAAATACATATAAGAGAAACTGACCGAATGGGCTTTAAATAATGTTAGCCTGTTTGATTGACTCGCATAAGATTAGCAGGCTAGTTGAATGACTGAACTGCATTTAGCCGGGCACTTGCACTGTTTTTTCATGCAAATATTACCATTCTGAAACGTTCATTGATAAACGGTCAGGAAGCGACTGTGCTTGTGCCATCTCTCCTTCCTCTTCGGATTCAGGATCAAACACATAAGGCTGTATCTCCGTAGACATTCTGTGTGCAGTTTTAGCGCTGTCAAGTTGACTTTTCCCCTTTACCTTACTCTGCTATCAAGTTGACTGTGGGGCAGGAAGCTGCAGGGAGCGTGCCTCTGGTGAAATCGTGTCGTTCTCCCGGCCCCACCCCCTCTACCAAACTAAAACAGCCTGAAACAGAAGCACTAGAACATTTTTTTCATTAAAACCAGCGCACAGGGCAATTATTAATACTAGAGAACACCTGTGGCCTAGTGGTTAGGGAGTTGGACTTGCAATCGGAAGGTTGCTGGTTCGAATCCTGCCCTATCCATGGTTGAGATGCCCTTGAGCAAGGCATCTAACCCCACACTGCTCCAGGGAGTGTAACTGAAACCCTGTAAATATCTGTAAGTCGCTCTGGATAAGAGCGTCAGCTAAGTGTAATGTAATGTAATGTAATGAAAACACGATGGAAGTACACCTTTAAGGCTTAATATAAAAACACAGGCTGAGGGGGATGCTGATGTTGAATAAAGTGCATAAGTGGACTCATACTTCATCTTAAGAGACTTCTCAAACATTTGTAATACCAAAACCACACACACATTCTGTGTTATTTGTGATAACACCACACAAAGATGTCTG
The DNA here is from genome assembly GCA_027475355.1 of Coilia nasus. NCBI lineage: Eukaryota > Metazoa > Chordata > Actinopteri > Clupeiformes > Engraulidae > Coilia > Coilia nasus. The sequence goes on from CM050200.1 coordinate 27,854,397, forward strand.
TTCTGTTTGAATGTAAAGTCAAATCACCAGACTAAAGGCTTTCCATTGTAGGTGTGTGTGTGTGTTTCAATCAAAGCACACATACACACACAGCAAGATATATGCTGCTTACAAACAAGGCTGAGGCAGTTTTTCACTACTCATTTAGCAACTAGCAGAATGAGTCAGGGTTTGGTTTGCTGTTTTAACACTTGGACAGCTGGGCAATGGGGACAAAACACTAGAGCTGAGTGACATATGCGCGCGCGTGCGTGTGCACACACACACACACACATTTCATCACACAAGAGGGTGAAGCTTACGTAGGTGGAAGAAACTGTTGAAAAACACAGAAGTGTTGCAACAATGTGCAGTTAGGAGGAAAACACAGAAAATGATATAGTTATGTTTGTGTGTGTGCAGTGCACATGTGTGTGTATGTGTGTGTACATGCACACACATTTCTGCATGTTTGTTGGTGCATGTGTTTCTTTAGGTTAAGAGTGTTTAACCAATTGTGTGATTGTTGCATTACTTTTCCTGCTATACATTCTACTTTTGTGCCTATGGGTAGTTTTTGGCCTGCCTGACATCTTTAGAATCAGTAGGGCATACTTTGTGTATGTGTACATGCATGTTTTTGTGTGTGTGTGTTTGATTGTTTGTTTATGTGTGTGTGTGACAGGCAGGAGGGGGTTCTTGTGCCCCATGTGGTGCGCTCTTGTGTGAAGGAGGTAGAGAGGAGGGGTCTGGAGGAGGAGGGCATTTACAGGACCTCTGGCTCAGCTAAGGAGATTCAGCTCCTTAAACACTCATTCAACACAAGTAAGAGACTGAATGTGTGACTTACAGGCATTCATACAAATAACATTAAACATAAGTACTGCAAGAGATTGAATTTGTGACTTATAGGCAGGGACATGAATTACTCTTTAAAACACAGTTGTGTTGATTACAATGTATTAAATATATACTGTATTTATTGTACCATTGTACCTAGCCAGTGATGGGAAACACTTCTTTAAAGTTTCTCACTGCCTATTGCTGACCTTATTTATAAACTGTCAGTTATGCTTCCCACCTTCTTCATGTTTCCTAATTAATTTCCATCACACTACAGATGTGCTGACAATACATATATCTGTGCACATATCTGTGTAAATGAAAGTCAGTTAGCAACCACAAACTGACAGTGCTTCCTTCTTACATCTACTCTAACTCTTGATTTCATTGAAGTGTAGAATGTATTTTTAAAAGGCAAGACCTATTATTCTCTCCCTCTTTCTCACCTTCTCTCTCTGTCTGTCTCTCTCTCTCTCTCCGTAGATCTGCGAGAGGCACTGAAGGGTGTGAGGTCTGCTGAGGTTAATGTGGTGTCTGGGACTCTAAAGCTCTACTTCAGGGACCTGCCTGAACCCCTGGTCCCTGCAGACCTGTACCAGAGTCTGAAGAAAGCTCTGGGTAAATTGTATGAATATTTATATAAACACACACACACACACCCACGACACCTTTGGGGCACGGGGCCTTTAAGTACACTTTTAATATTACTGTTAATACCTTTCATAAGGCCCAACATTTCTAATGATGACCCTACACACATACATACACACCTGAATATGCCTAAACACACCTGAGAATGAGATTAGCCCATTTTTGAATACCTCACAGTAGTCGATAACAGCTGAAGAGTTTATGTGTTAGGTTTGTATCTGTGTTGATCATGTGGGTTGATTATAATGCTGCTATATCCTCTCACAGATCTCCCTGACTTGGCCTCCAAACAGAGTGCCCTGCTACACATTTTGGAGTCGTGCCCCAATGCCAACCGAAACACCCTCCTCTACCTGCTCCACCACCTCAGAAGGTTGATTTCTCTTTCCTTTCTCTGCTTCTCTCTGTTTCCCCATTTGTCTCTGTCTTCCTCTTCTCTCTCTTTCTTTCTCTCTTTCTCTTCCTCTTTACTGCATGCATCAATTATTTATACTGTCACTTCCTGTCAGTAGACTAGGTCTCTCTCTGCCTCTTTTTGTGGTTCTCTCTCTCTCTCTCTCTCTCTCTCTTTGTTGTCCATGTACATGTCAGCCCATTTGTTATTATGTTTATAATATTATATTTTAATTAAAACTAAACATTTACGTTAAAAAGCTCTACTCTCCATTTATCTTCTTGTGCATGTCTCTCCCTTAGGGTGTCAGAGAAAGTGGAGGTGAATAAGATGTCTGTGATGAATCTGGCAACAGTGTTTGGGCCAAGTCTCCTCCGCCCCCCTGCCCCTCGAGTAGACATCTCCGAAGAGGTGGTGGTGCAGGTTAGTCTAGGTCTAGCTAGAGTTGGACGTTTTTAAACATATCTGTTGGAACTGTCAATTTTCATACAGTAGTAGATGGAATAGGCAGTTTAGGAACAAATATGACCCCACCTACAGCCAGTAGTTAGATTTTCAAAATTACCATGCTCACGGCGATTGCGAACCTGCCACAGCAAAAGGGGAGTGGTAGCCCCTGTCAGTTAAAGCTTGTTGCTGTGGACACGGTACTCGTTACCTTTGAACTCATCAAGGGTTGTTTTGCAGCTCAGGAAAGGGTGGGGGAGGGACCTGGATGTTGTATCTTTTTGAGTTTTCAGGCCAATGTCCTGCAATTTCGAAGACTTGCCGACAGTAGCTTTAACTTTGAAAAAATAACAGTGAACAGTGAATAGGAACTTTACTAAGCAAAAACCAGCCTGTATCTCTTTATCTAAAACGTCACATTTCTACTGTCCCTGTAGCTTCTTTTAAACTTGATTTGGACAGCAAGGAAACTTCGGGATGAAGGCTAAAAATGAAGATTTCTGCTTTCAAGGGACATCAGAACCTTGCCAGTTATATCCCAATAATCTTATTGGGACTACTGCTGTAGTACAGTTCAGCAGTAGTCCCAATACACAGTGCTGCAATACAATGCAGTACAATTAAAGAATTTATTGGAACACGTGTAGCAACTCATAACGTAATAACGGCTCTTAACGTAATAACGGCTCTTAACCTAATAACTGAAATGTAATAAATGTTCATAACGTAATAATCGACTCTTAATGTAATAAAATCATGAGCGCATAACGTAATAACATCTTTGCGCATAACGTAATAATGTAATAACCTATTACGTTATGAGCTCCACTATATAGCAACTCATAATGTAATAAAACCTCATAATGTAACTAGATGTACCGCATAGCGGTACATGGTATGACCGCCGCAGTGTATTGAAATGTGGGAACTTTTTTTTGCCAATTTTATGGCATGTGCTGTGCTTTTAGAGGTTTTTATGTTGATCGTGCATGACATATTTTATGAAGTTCCTACCTTCTTAGTCCAAGATATTGGCAACTCAAAATCCCAATTTTTGCATTTACCCATATCAGTAGGTAGTGCTATGCTTCAAGTGAGTGTTTATGAGCTGGGTCGGTGCGCCTCTGTAACACTGACATACTAACGCAAAATCGTTGTCTTGGGCAAAATTGTTGACGAATTATTTAACAAAAACAGTTTTTCGACACCTGGCTTTGGCGAAAAACATCGCCCCCTATGACGAAATGTCACAAAATTTAGTACACATCAAAAGAGGGCTATTTAGAGTTGGCATGTCAAATTTGACCAAATTTGAGCAATTAAAAGCCAAGATATGGACTTTTGAAGAATTTTAAGCCACGTGTTAACTGTTCATTGACATGTAACTTCAAAACGGTTTATCTCAAGATAAATCCTTTGATACATTTTTGTCAGCATTGTCTGTAGATGACATATACCAAATTTGGTGAGGTTCACATGAACAGCCTATGACAAGTTCATTTGGATTCGTTTTCGCAATGTTAAAATTTCACGGAAACTGTTCTCGTTTGAAGTGGGCGTCGACCAGTGTTTTCAATGCGTGAGGGTCAATAGATTTCACGATAAAAAAAATTGTTTGTAAACATTAGCATTCTCTAGATAATAGGCAAAATGACATTTTGTACAATTACAGCGCCCCCTATAGCCAATTTGTATGGCACATGCTGTGGTTTTAGAAGTCTTTGTGCTAATCGTGCATGACGTATTTTGTGCAATTCCCACCTTCTCGGTCTAAGATACTGGCAACTCAAAATCCCAATTTTTGCATTTACCCATATCACTAGGTGGCGCTATGCTTCAAGTGAGTGTTTATGGGCTGGGTCAATACGCCTCTGTAACACCGACATACAACTCAAAATCCCAATTTTTGCATTTGCCAATATCACTAGGTGGCGCTATGTTTCAATTGAGTGTTTATGGGCTGGCTCGATACGTCTCTGTAACACCAACATATGAGAAAAATTTCATGTTGTTGGGTGAAACGTTCATTGAGTTATTCAGCAAAAACTTTTGCCGGTCTCCCCCTCTTTGACGGACACTGGCAAAGCAGGGGGGTGGCCCTTGGGAGCCAAAAGCTTCTAGTCGCTGAAAAAGTTCTAGGGCTACATGCCTACAAAGATTCATGTCCCCCTGACTTCCAGTGTCCCAGAAACCGTTGACGGAAAATTGCTGAAAAAAAAAAACAAAAAGGGAAAAAAGTCACTGCAACACTATAATGACCGCTTTCGCTAGCTTCACTAGCGGCGGTCATAATAATGTCTTATACTCTGAGAAAAGCTGCATTAACACTAAAAAAGGAATGGTTTTCAGTATATTATATGTAAATTACAGAAACTGAGTAGCCTTTTATTTGATAGTTCTGTATTCTTACATTTTGTATGTATGAAGTTAAGCCACTAGGTGGCACCGATGAGCTTTGGTTTGGGTCATTGAGAATACTGCACTCACATCTACTGACTACTGCAGGTAAGCAGAACTTTTTGTAACCTCTAAAGTTGAATTAATTGTTAAATGAATCCATCCACCGTGTTTTTAATTGTGTGTTAAGATGCTTCTTTGCACAATGTTTTAGTGAGCCACTACTTGTTGTACTATTATTTGTATTTTATCTAACAGCTCTTTGTTGTGCCTTCAAAGCTACCATGTATTATAGCTAGCAGCCAGGGCCGTTGCTAGCCATTTGGGTGCCCTAAGCACAAATGCTTCGTGGTGCCCCCCCGCCAAGGGCTTGTCACTGTCGGTGGTTGTGTGTGGAGTTGCACCTGTACCTGAACTGGACGTTGATGGTTGTCGCTGGTCAGGGCTGGGAACTGTTGCAGAGTCTACACTGGTTGATGGTTGATGTCCAGGGCTTGAACTGCTGGTGGACGGTTTATCTGAATTGGTTGAACTGCTAGTGGATGGTTCATCCTCCTCCTCCTAACCTTGAGGTCCTCCTTGCACATATTTAACCATTGACCCTGCATTCAAAATTAAAAGACAAAATATTCAGGGATTCTACTGAAATACAGTTTTTAACCACAGTTCCAAAAATGCATATATAAATTAGGTTTATGTGGGCCTACGTGTAAATCACTGGTACATTTCAAAATTCAAAACTATTTTAAATTTATAGAGGTGTCATATGGGACAACATAAAATTCTGTACATAATTTGATATGAATACGAAGGGGGAAAATCTACATAACTGTAAGATTAATTCTTTTCATATTACAATTTCACCATCATATGTTGCCCTTGGCCTATAAACCTGAAAACCGACAAGAACATAGCCTGTATATATACAGTAAATAGACGACAACCATTTACTTGAATAAAAATACATCTTTATAGATATCCTGAAATGCAGTATCATGCGAAATAAAGATAAAATCTATCTTCATTTTGACCATAACCGTCACGCCTTGAAAATTTTACCAAACAGTTACATTCAACGTTTCTATAGGGCAGAATCTTTGTTTACACTGAACTTCACTAACAAAAATGGTTTGTGAATGACTATAATATAGGCCTAATAACAAAAACTAATAGAGCATTCGTCACGAGACGAAGACAAGGACGAAATTTAAAACAGGGTGACAAAACTAGATGTACCGCATAGCGGTACATGGTATGACCGCCGCAGTATATTGAAATGTGGGAACTGTTGGTGTGATGAGTGTGTGGTAGAGCAGTGTTGTGAGGTGAGAATTTCTGTGGAAATGATTTCCTGGAAGTGGGCATGGATGTGGGTTTTGAATGTGTAGTGTGTAGGAGTGATTTCTGAAGGCAAGGAATTGGCAAAATGAGATTCTGTACAATTACAGCGCCCCCTATGGACCAAATGTTATGGCATGTTCTGTGGTGTTAGAGGTCTTTGTGGTGATCGTGCATGATGTATTTTGTGCAGTTCCCACCTTCTCGGTCCAAGATATTGGCAACTCAAAATCCCAATTTTTGCATTTACCCTTATCACTAGGTGGCGCTATGCTTCAAGTGAGAGTTTATGGGCTGGGTCAATATGCCTCTGTAACACCTACATACTAACACAAAATCGTTGTCTTGGGCAAAATTGTTGACGAGTTATTTAACAAAAACTTTTTCAACACCTAGCTTCGGCGATAAACATCGCCCCCTATGACGAAATGTCACAAAATTTAGTACACATGAAAAGAAAGATGTTTAGAGATGGCATGTCAACTTTGACCAAATTTGAGCAATTAAAAGCCAAGATAAGGCCATTTGAAGAATTTTAAGCTACGTGTTAAATATTCATTGACGTGTAACTTCGGAACGGTTTATCTCAAGATAAATTCTTTGATAACTTTTTGTCAGCATTGTCTGTAGATGACATATACCAAATTTGGTGAGATTCACATGAACGGCCTATGACGAGTTCGTTCAGATTCGTTTTCGCAATATTAAAATTTCACGGAAATTGTTCTCGTTGGAAGTGGGCGTCGACCAGTGTTTTCAATGCGTGAGGGTCAATAGATTTCATGATAAAAATATACTTGGTTGTAAACGTTAGCATTCTCTAGATAATAGGCAAAATGACATTTTCCACAATTACAGCGCCCCCTATGGACCAAATTGTATGGCACATGCTGTGGTTTGTGCTGATCGTGCATGATGTATTTTGTGCAGTTCCCACCTTCTCGGTCCAAGATATTGGCAACTCAAAATCCCAATTTTTGCATTTACCCTTATCACTAGGTGGCGCTATGCTTCAAGTGAGAGTTTATGGGCTGGGTCAATATGCCTCTGTAACACCTACATACTAACACAAAATCGTTGTCTTGGGCAAAATTGTTGACGAGTTATTTAACAAAAACTTTTTCAACACCTAGCTTCGGCAATAAACATCGCCCCCTATGACGAAATGTCACAAAATTTAGTACACATGAAAAGAAAGATGTTTAGAGATGGCATGTCAACTTTGACCAAATTTGAGCAATTAAAAGCCAAGATAAGGCCATTTGAAGAATTTTAAGCTACGTGTTAAATATTCATTGACGTGTAACTTCGGAACGGTTTATCTCAAGATAAATTCTTTGATAACTTTTTGTCAGCATTGTCTGTAGATGACATATACCAAATTTGGTGAGATTCACATGAACGGCCTATGACGAGTTCGTTCAGATTCGTTTTCGCAATATTAAAATTTCACGGAAATTGTTCTCGTTGGAAGTGGGCGTCGACCAGTGTTTTCAATGCGTGAGGGTCAATAGATTTCATGATAAAAATATACTTGGTTGTAAACGTTAGCATTCTCTAGATAATAGGCAAAATGACATTTTCCACAATTACAGCGCCCCCTATGGACCAAATTGTATGGCACATGCTGTGGTTTGTGCTGATCGTGCATGACGTATTTTGTGCAGTTCCCACCTTCTCGGTCCAAGATATTGGCAACTCAAAATCCCAATTTTTGCATTTACCCTTATCACTAGGTGGCGCTATGCTTCAAGTGAGAGTTTATGGGCTGGGTCAATATGCCTGTAACACCTACATACTAACACAAAATCGTTGTCTTGGGCAAAATTGTTGACGAGTTATTTAACAAAAACTTTTTCAACACCTAGCTTCGGCGATAAACATCGCCCCCTATGACGAAATGTCACAAAATTTAGTACACATGAAAAGAAAGATGTTTAGAGATGGCATGTCAACTTTGACCAAATTTGAGCAATTAAAAGCCAAGATAAGGCCATTTGAAGAATTTTAAGCTACGTGTTAAATATTCATTGACGTGTAACTTCGGAACGGTTTATCTCAAGATAAATTCTTTGATAACTTTTTGTCAGCATTGTCTGTAGATGACATATACCAAATTTGGTGAGATTCACATGAACGGCCTATGACGAGTTCGTTCAGATTCGTTTTCGCAATATTAAAATTTCACGGAAATTGTTCTCGTTGGAAGTGGGCGTCGACCAGTGTTTTCAATGCGTGAGGGTCAATAGATTTCATGATAAAAATATACTTGGTTGTAAACGTTAGCATTCTCTAGATAATAGGCAAAATGACATTTTCCACAATTACAGCGCCCCCTATGGACCAAATTGTATGGCACATGCTGTGGTTTGTGCTGATCGTGCATGACGTATTTTGCGCAGTTCCCACCTTCTCGGTCCAAGATATTGGCAACTCAAAATCTAAATTTTTGCATATACCTTTATCACTAGGTGGCGCTATGCTTCAAGTGAGTGTTTATGGGCTGGGTCGATACGACTCTGTAACACCGACATACTAACACAAAATTGTTGTCTTGGGCAAAATTGTTGACAAGTTATTTAACAAAAACTGTTTTTTGACACCTAGCTTCGCCAATAAACATCGCCCCCTATGACGCAATGTCAACAAGTTTAGTACACATGAAAAAAAAGACGTTTAGAGATGGCATGTCAACTTTGACCAAATTTGAGCAATTAAAAGCCAAGATATGGACATTTGAAGTATTTTAAGCTACGTGTTATTTGTTCATTAATGTGTAACTTCGGAACAGTTTATCTAAAGATAAATCCTTTGATAAGTTTTTGTCAGCATTGTCTGTAGATGACATATACCAAATTTGGTGAGATTCACATGAACGGCCTATGACGAGTTCGTTCAGATTCGTTTTCGCAATGTTAAAATTTCACGGAAATTGTTCTCATTGGAAGTGGGCGTCGACCAGTGTTTTCAATGCGTGAGGGTCAATAGATTTCATGATAAAAAAAAAATTGTTGTAAACGTTAGCATTCTCTAGATAATAGGCAAAATGACATTTTCTACAATTACAGCGCCCCCTATTGACCAAATTTTATGGCACGTGCTGTGGTGTTAGAGGTCTTTGTGGTGATCGTGCATGACGTATTTTGCGCAGTTTCCACCTTCTCGGTCGAAGATATTGGCAACTCAAAATCCCAATTTTTGCATTTACCCATATCACTAGGTGGCGCTATGCTTCAAGTGAGTGTTTATGGGCTGTGTCGACACACCTCTGTAACACCGACATACTAACACAAAATCGTTGTCTTGGGCAAAATTGTTGACAAGTTATTTAACAAAAACTGTTTTTTGACACCTAGCTTCGCCAATAAACATCGCCCCCTATGACGAAATGTCAAAAAGTTTAGTACACATGAAAAAAAAGACGTTTAGAGATGGCATGTCAACTTTGACCAAATTTGAGCAATTAAAAGCCAAGATATGGACATTTGAAGAATTTTAAGCTACGTGTTATTTGTTCATTGACGTGTAACTTCGGAACGGTTTATCTCAAGATAAATCCTTTGATAACTTTTTGTCAGCATTGTCTGTAGATGGTATATACCAACTTTGGCGAGATTCACATGAACGGCCTATGACGAGTTCGTTCAGATTCGTTTTTGCAATGTTAAAATTTCACGGAAATTGTTCTCGTTGGAAGTGGGCGTCGACCAGTGTTTTCAATGCATGAGGGTCAATAGATTTCACAATAAAAAAAAATTGGTTGTAAACGTTAGCATTCTCTAGATAATAGGCAAAATGACATTTTGTACAATTACAGCGCGCCCTATTGACAAAATTTTATGGCACGTTCTGTGCTGTTAGAGGTCTTTGTGGTGATCGCGCATGACGTATTTTGCGCAGTTCCCACCTTCTCGGTCCAAGATATTGGCAACTCAAAATCCCAATTTTTGCATTTACCCTTATCACTAGGTGGCGCTATGCTTCAAGTGAGAGTTTATGGGCTGGGTCGATACGTCTCTGTAACACCGACATACTAATACAAAATCGTTGTCTTGGGCAAAATTGTTGACGAGTTATTTAACAAAAACTGTTTTTTGACACCTAGCTTCGCCAATAAACATCGCCCCCTATGACGAAATGTCAAAAAGTTTAGTACACATGAAAAAAAAGACGTTTAGAGATGGCATGTCAACTTTGACCAAATTTGAGCAATTAAAAGCCAAGATATGGACATTTGAAGAATTTTAAGCTACGTGTTATTTGTTCATTGACGTGTAACTTCGGAACGGTTTATCTCAAGATAAATCCTTTGATAACTTTTTGTCAGCATTGTCTGTAGATGGTATATACCAACTTTGGCGAGATTCACATGAACGGCCTATGACGAGTTCGTTCAGATTCGTTTTTGCAATGTTAAAATTTCACGGAAATTGTTCTCGTTGGAAGTGGGCGTCGACCAGTGTTTTCAATGCATGAGGGTCAATAGATTTCACAATAAAAAAAAATTGGTTGTAAACGTTAGCATTCTCTAGATAATAGGCAAAATGACATTTTGTACAATTACAGCGCGCCCTATTGACAAAATTTTATGGCACGTTCTGTGCTGTTAGAGGTCTTTGTGGTGATCGCGCATGACGTATTTTGCGCAGTTCCCACCTTCTCGGTCCAAGATATTGGCAACTCAAAATCCCAATTTTTGCATTTACCCTTATCACTAGGTGGCGCTATGCTTCAAGTGAGAGTTTATGGGCTGGGTCGATACGTCTCTGTAACACCGACATACTAATACAAAATCGTTGTCTTGGGCAAAATTGTTGACGAGTTATTAAACAAAAACTGTTTTTTGACACCTAGCTTCACCAATAAACATCGCCCCCTATGAGGAAATGTCACAAAATTTAGTACACATGAAAAGAAATATGTTTAGAGATGACATGTCAACTTTGACCAAATTTGAGCAATTAAAACCCAAGATACGGCCATTTGAAGAATTTTAAGCTACGTGTTAAATGTTCATTGACGTGTAACTTCGGAACGGTTTATCTCAAGATAAATCCTTTGATAACTTTTTGTCAGCATTGTCTGTAGATGACATATACTGTACCAAATTTGGTGAGATTCACATGAACGGCCTATGACGAGTTCGTTCAGATTTGTTTTAGCAATGTTAAAATTTCACGGAAATTGTTCTTGTTGGAAGTGGGCGTCGACCAGTGTTTTCAATGCGTGACGGTCAATAGATTTCACGATAAAAAAAAAATTGTTGTAAACATTAGCATTCTCTAGATAATAGGCCAAATGACATGTTGTACAATTACAGCGCCCCCTATTGACCAAATTGTATGGCACGTGCTGTGGTTATAGAGGTCTTTGTGGTGATCGTACATGACGTATTTTGCGCAGTTCCCATCTTCTCGGTCCAAGATATTGGCAACTCAATATCCCAATTTTTGCATTTACCCATATCACTAGGTGGCGCTATGCTTCAAGTGAGCGTTTATTGGCTGGGTCAATACGTCTCTGTAACACCGACATATCACAAAAATTTCATGTTGTTGGGTGAAAGATGCAAGATTGCATCTTAACACACAATTTAAAACATGGTGGATGGATTCATTTAACAATTAATTCAACTTTAGAGGTTACAAAAAGTTCTGCTTACCTGCAGTAGTCAGTAGATGTGAGTGCAGTATTCTCAATGACCCAAAACAAAGCTCATTGGTGCCACCTAGTGGCTTAACTTCATACATACAAAATGTAAGAATACAGAACTATCAAATAAAAGGCTACTCAGTTTCTCTAATGTACATATAATATACTGAAAACCATTAAATTTTTAGATAAACAGTGTTAATGCAGCTTTTGTCACAGTATAAGACATTATTACGTTATGAGGTTTTATTACATTATGAGTTGCTATATAGTCGGGCTCATAACGTAATAGGTTATTACATTATTACGTTATGCGCAAAGACATTATTACGTTATGCGCTCATGATTTTATTACATTAAGAGTCGATTATTACGTTATGAACATTTATTACATTTCAGTTATTACGTTAAGAGCCGTTATTATGTTAAGAGCCGTTATTATGTTATGAGTTGCTACAACACGTTGAATCAATTTCATGACCTTGATGTTTAGTATGGTATAGATTTTTGGTATTTAGTCTTCCAAACTTTTTATAATGTATTTTAATTGAGAATTACTTGCATTGCAAATCACCATGTTCTGTTCACCTATACACACACACACTAATTAAGGTATGTGTTTGTTATAGGTGCAAGTGGTGTACTTTTACCTGCAGTGCAATGACCTGCCCACACCTCTTACTTCCCTACCGTTGGACACAGAGGACGAGCAGGAAACCATTATGTAAACTACTATTCCCAGGATTCTTTTAGGATGAGGTGGAATTTGATGGCATGTACAGTAAATGTATTTATTAATAATTGCCCTTTAAAGGGCCAGTGTTGGTCAAAACTACATTTTTTGTTGTAAATAGGTTGTCTTGTCACATTTTTGTAAACAAATACTTAACATATTCTGTAATAATTATTTCAAATGATTAAACAGTTTCAAATAAAATGAAACACATTTCTCATATCCTCTTTTTTATACTTACAACTAGCATATGAGCTATGGGTTATGTGAAGTCTAGTCACACACAAAGTGGGTAAGGTTACTACTGGTCAACAGTTACAGGTATTCGGAAAGGGTTAAAGGTTAAATGTGAGGTTATGTGAAGTTTTAGGACCGATGATGACCGAGGAGAGATGGTAGTGATATTCTGTGATATTTTATAAACTGTCCATAGGTGGTAAAGGAGGCTGGTCAGTGGAGGAGGGCTGCCCTCTCCCCACCCATGGCCACCCTGCCTCCAGGTTCCGTTCCGTCCAGCCTCTCCGCCACAGCTGGATGTAGAATTACCTTTCCGCCCGTCTGCTAGCCACCTGGACTGGGCCAGACCAGATCAGACCAGACTTGGGGATTCTTTCTCAGGTTACCCAGCAGCCTTACAGTCTGCTTTGATCCTCTGGCTCCCAGCCCCGATCCCATAGAAAGCACCGCATGCAGACGCTCCAGATGAGGGGTGGAGAGAGAGGGAGGACTGGAAAAAGGAATGAGCGAATGAAAGGTAGAACAGAAGAAAAGCGGAGTGGGGCTGAGAAGGCTCCGCCAGTGTCAGGTGTAACAACATCCAGACTTCACCGAAGGCCACAAAAAGAAAAGGATTTCGGCAACCCGAATCACAAACCTTCTGTGACTTGACTTGTTGGGGGGGGGGGGGTCGTAAATCAGCAGTCCCCCATTCAATACGGCAGGCTGGCAAAATGAAGGTTCCTATTGCAGACTGAAAAATGTAAAAACAGTTAAAGGAGGGAAAGGGAGGGGGAGTGAGGAAAGGGCTGAGGGACTTGAAAGGTCCGAAAAAGAAAGAGAGAGAGAGAGAGAGAGAAACGTTGTGGAGCTATCTGTTTGACAGTTCCTCTCATGAGAGAGAGAGAAAGAAAGTAAGAAAAGAAAGAAAGAAAAAAGGGAAGGAGGCAGAGAGAGAGAGACAAAGAGAGAGAAGGTAAAAGAAAATGGGAAAAGCACACATCAGTGATAACCATGACCAAAGACTTCATCACAGCACTGGCTTTTCTCCAGACTCTGGAATGTTAAAAAGGGGATTTAAGCTGGAGACACAGACACAGAGCTTGGTCTGAAGGGGTGGGGGGAGGTCACTTAAATTGTCCCATAATCTTTGTGTGAGCTGAAACCCTTTTCATCTGTTTTTCCATAAGCAGATTGTGATTCAAGTCAGTCTGTTGAAACCTATGAAAGTTTTTCAAAACAAGAAAAGAACATCACTGAAGAAGTAAGTTATCCAGACTAAGAACGTTTTTTATCTAAAAAAACAAAGTGTTGCTCCAAAGTAATAATAACAACAATAATAATAATAATAATAATCTTTACTTGTATAGCACAATTCATACATACAAGATGCAGCTCAAAGTGCTTTACAATTTGGCAAGAACACCATAAGACAAACATTTCTTGCAGTTCAGAGGTGCCGGAGCGGACGAACACAATAGCGAAATGACATAATGATGCAATGCCCCGTTAATGTGGGCTCTTGCATGACGCAATAATGCAATGTCACAACGACGCAATGCCCCGTTGATGCGGGCTCTTGCATGAACACGGGTAAACAGTCCTTAAAAACCAGAGGCGCTAGAACGACGCAAAGTAACTATATTGTTGTATTTATTGGCAGTAATGTGCAGAAGGTATAGTCCAACGCCACCTATTCCAAATCACCTAGTTTTATCTGTGTGTATAGGGGATTTCACTAATAACTCCTCCACCTGACTGAAGAGTTGTGCAACTTACATTCAGCTTATGGCTGAAACAAGTATGTGGTACTGGATTCTAAACCCAGATTTCCCATCACAGTCCATTAGTTTTCCAAATTAGTTCTAGCAGAGGAAGGCCCCTCCATTTGTAGGTCACATATTAGGCATCCACTGTGTACTGTAAGGGCACAGAAATACTTTTCCCTCTTTTTACTGTGGCAGTGAAATGTGGGTGCTTTGTAGCAGACGGGTATAAGAGCAATGTCTGGGTTGACTGGAAAGTAATTTGGTGTGTGTGTGCGTGTGCGCCTACAGTCTATGGTGTGCGCAGGTACACACGTGTATGTTTGTGTGTGTAGCAGGTTTGTGCAAAATCCAGAATTTCATAATTTAATTTGGACAGTAAATTAATGTTGCTACACAAGCTTTACACTGACTACTGAAAAACATATCAAAGTTTTATTTGTGTAGTATTGTCCCTTGAAAAGATATAGCATTTTTTTGCTGACATGTGAAGCGTGTACTCACTTTTGTGAGATACTGTATGTGTGTCTTTGAGAACACACACTTCAAACCACTGGAGCATGACAGAGTGAACCTTTGTCACAGTAAGATGGAATATTGTGAGAAAGGTCTGTGAAAGTAACTGCACACGTGTGTGTGTGTGTGTGTGTGTGTGTGTGTGTGTGTGTGTGTGTGTGTGTGTGTGTGCGCGCGCTTGTGTGCACGCGCAGGGTTTTCATCTCGTAAAAAAGCTTCCTGTCAGGCGGTAAACATAGCTTTACCCAGGACTAGGCGTTTACACACAACAACTAATCCCTCACCCAAACACACACATACATACATGTGTGTTTGTGTGTGTCTCTGTGTTAGCTATAACATCTGTGCTAAACCAATGCTTTACCAGTATTTCATGGTTAACATTTTTGTCTCACACTGATTTAGATTTTTTTTTAATTCTGATCATTTCTTCTATGATTAACCCTGTGGATGTGTGCATATGTCTTCTTGTATACCATGTGTACTTTGTATACCATTAACATAGTCCAGTGTAAAAATGAACATTATCTGGTCCATCACCTAATGTGAAATTTGTAGTCAGTAGGCGACAGCAGTGATGTTGTGCTATTGTCTGTCTGTCTGTCTGCTTTGTTTGCCTAGCTGTGCCTGTTGTGTGCAGAGGGCTTTTGGCTTCCAGCTCCCTGTCATCACGCGTCACACTCATGTGATGGCTGACAACAGGTGCTTCCTGGACAAGCACAGGTGCACCTCTGTGCCCTCAGCTCCCCAGCACACACACGTACTCCTGCCCACACACATGCACATACATAGGCAAATGCACAGATGCACACACACACATACATATGCAAACACAGAGACAATGTACAAACATACATACACATACACATATATATACACAAACACACACACACACACACACACACACACACACACACACACACACACACACGTTCCCCTTTCATGTTCAATGTTTCTTTCTGTTTCTCTGTTTCCCTCTCCCTTGTTTCTTACTCATTCACTTTTTTCTGTTTCACTGCTTTTACAGTCCCTCAATATATTCTCTCTCTATAATCAATTTCTCTTTACATATTTCTTATTATTGGATACTATTACACTCATTTACATGGAGGGGGAGAGAGAGAGAGAGAGAGAGAGAGAGAGAGAGAGAGAGAGAGAGAGAGAGAAACAGAAAGGGGGAGGGAGGGGGAAAGAGAATGAAAGAGAGGGAAGGAGGAAGGGGGTAAGGGGCATAAGAGGGGGGCTTTTCCTTTTTATTTCCACTCTCCTGCTGCAGCAGGTGCACACTACCAACAGCCACAACACCCAAGTGGCTGACAGATGCCTCTCCATGACCTCTCACCCCTGTGTGCATGTGCAGATCTTGGGCACAATGTCTGTTTATTCTCAACTCTGAATTGTATAAATCCACTTAAAATTCACAGTCAACTACACAAAAATACAGCACCTTTCACACTAAAACATTATATCATTTGCGGTGTCTGAGTGGTGCACTTTTTTCAGGCACTTCCATGACCTCTGCATAGAACAGAAGCACCATCTTGTGAAACAGTTGAGGTAGCGTTTCTATATAGAAGAAGCACCCTTGGTGTGGTCAGAGCAAGAGCCTACACACAGCAATGCCAAGCCAAGTTACAAAAGGGATTACAATGTCAGGTGAATATAAAAATCTAAAGTAACAGCACATAATTTATAAGACTTTTAAATGCATACTCTGGCCGATTTTTACATTTCAACCAGCTATGATTTGAGAGACCAGTGGATAGGGTTTCAGTAGAAAATTGTCAGCAGCCATAACTTTCCCTTAATAAATGGCATCATTAAATCATTTATTTTTGGCAAAAACTGGCTGTTCTCAGCACACTTAAAATTTGGCAACTTAATGCTCCAATTCCTTAATTTGGCACTTTGTGATGAGAGTACACAGGCTAGAGACAACTTACTGAAGAAGCCATGATGAGTGCTGATGAAAACATAAAACCCACCCACAATGTCATCAAAGCATCAATCACATTTGTTTGCGGTCACCTGATGCATGATGTGTTTTTAATGTCTGATTCCACAGGAGTAGACAGGGATGATAAACATTTAAAGCATTTGCTGACATTTTTGCCTTATTTGAAGAAAAAGAAAACCAAATGATTACCCAACTGGCTTCTTACTCTGACATCTGAACATATCTCACTCCCTTCCTAAATTGAGATTGCAATCCATCCGTCTCCATTTTAACATTATGAACATCCATTTTGACATTATAAGCACAGCAGCTTCTAAGGGCCTTACTGTAATGGCCCGTTGTACTGAGCTGACTGACAGTCTGCATGCTGACTGATTAGAAGCTTTAGGGCATGTTCTTGCTCCACAGACACCTGAATTCAAATCAACCACAATGGCTTCCCCATCTTCAAAGCTGTCAAAAGAGACAGTGGCTGGTTGTCTTGAGTGAGCTTCAGTAGCATCTGCTATAATTTATAATTAGCCAGGCACTGAGTGGAAGAAGTGAGACGTTCTTCCCTCAGAGAATGGACTGAGGGTGGCTTCAAGGTCCCTACTTGTTATGCATTTTCTATTTGTGTTGTCACCCATTTCCTAGATTGTCACACAAGCTTGTCATATGTGGGAGGAGTTGGGCAGGCAGTCGAGAAGAGGTGTCTCTGGTCATCAGAGGAACCAGGGGTGGGCGTGGACACGTGTCTGTGGGTGCCCTGAAACGAGGTTCTCTCTCGGGGACTGTCTGCAGTTTTTTGTCCCCCGTCATCATCGGACCCGCTGCGATGTGTGTGTTGCATGTGTCTCTGGTGTCCGCTGGTGTTGTGTGTGTGTGGGGGGGTACCATGTGTCAGTATTTTCTGCCTCACAGTGTGTGTGTCAGCCCTCTGGGCGTCCGTGCGGTGTTGTGGTTGTGTGTGCTGTCGCTCCTCCAGGTGAGGTGGTGTGTATTCCTCTGTGTTCCCGTGCCGGCCGCGGGCAGTAGAGTTCTCCTGGGAGATCTCCAGGCACTTGCCCTTCTTGTCCTGCCCACGGAACCCCCGCAGCTTGGGGCTCCAATGCTCCCTCCAGTGGAGGGCGAGAGTGGAGCGGTCTGCCACCAGCCGCTGCTCGCCTGGCGCCCAGCTGCGCACCCCTTCCTCCGCGCCGATAAGGAGGAAGCTCCGACCCACCTGCAGGGCGGGGCAGCCGCAGCCGAGGTCACGGTCGGGCACCCAGAGAGCCTGCTGACCCCGGCGTACGCGAGATGACCCCACACGGAACACTGACTGCACCCATATGGAGAACTGCCACCATGGCCCAGAACGTTCCATTCCCTTCACCTGCACCTTCAGAACTGCAAGAAGAGACCAGACTCAGTCAAACCACCAAAGCTGGAGCAAATAAGCTTTTGAATTGGCTTTAGTGATCACAGGTGAAGCTGGTTATGAAATGCTATAAAGTGCTGTGCTGAACTTACCATAGTCCTTCAGACAAAATGTCTCTAGATTCATTCTTACTTTCAATGAAGAAGGATGGCAATAAGTCTGACATTCCTCAGCTAACAGAGTGACACAGAAAGTGAGAGAGGGTAACAGGTTGGGGGTGGGAGATGGAGAGGGATGTGGTGAATATTCATGTAACTCTTCTAGGTGACCTACCTGGGCCTATGAAAACATTTAAACAGTATTTCAAACAATATTTCAAAAACTGACCACTAGGGGGCAACAGACAGCAATGCATTGAAAGTGTTTTGGACAATTTAAACTCAAAAGTACAAATTAACAGGGTAAAGAGGACAGTGTTAACGAAAGCTACACTTACCCCTACTGTACTGGGGCTGGTAGACTGGTGTTGGAGCCACTGTTTCCTGTATCTCTAGATGGACAGGTCAGATAGATAGATAGACAGATAGATAGATAGATAGATAGATAGATAGATAGATAGATAGATAGATAGATAGATAGATAGAAAAAACAAAGAGAAATAGGAAAAAAAAGAAACAAAACATTCACAAAGACAGACAGAATCACAGAGACAGAGAGGCAGGGTGTGTGTATGTGTGTGCATGGGTGCGTGTGTGTGGTGGGGGGATGTGGTGTAAGGTTACTGCAATGAGAGATGAGTGTGTAATTAGTCTGCCTTTGAGTTTGCCCTTCCTCATGCCTACACCTCCGCTGCAGTTGTGCAGTAATCCCGGTAGCAGCTCATTAGTGCATTCTGTGTGGAAGCCCCTCTGTGTGCTCCTGTAGTTGTGTGTGTGTGTCTGTCTGTCTTTCTGTGTGTGTATGTTTGTGTGTGTAATGGGAGAAAATCTGACTATGTATGCTATGCTTGCAGTGTCTGTCTTCATGGCTGTTGGTGTGTGAGGGATGCTTGTGCGGAGTGTGTGTGTGTGTGTGTGTGTGTGTGTGTGTGTGTGTGTGTGTGTGTGTGTGTGTGTGTGTGTGTGCATGTGTGCATGTGGTGTCCATCCAGTGAGGTGTGCGTGTGTGTGGTCTTCTGGGGGAGGTCAAAGTGACCACCCCCTACAAGCCAAGTCAGTCTTTCGGTAAGTGGTACTACACAAACCCACACTCTCTGCTCTATCTCTCTCCTCTTTCTCACAAACGTACACACACCACATACCCACAGCACACACACACGCGCAAAAGCTCACACACAGGCACAGACACACACACACACACACAGCACAGACACGCACACACAGCTGTGAAAGTGTGTTTTTAAATGTCTGTCTTATGTTACACTGAGCAAGCCACCGTCTAAGACACCATGGTAACAACTGTCTGTTAAAGTTAACACACACACGTACAAATACACTCAATCATGCTGCCCCCAAACTTGAGGCTCTGGCCAAGAATGGTCTGTGGCGTTGGACAAACCATATATTACCCAGACATCTCACCTAGTGCTTTGCTTCTGCCCTGCACTTTGACACAACTGGGGCAGACCTGACACCCTACACCCACCCTTCTACCCCTCCCACCCCCCAATGCCCTTAGCCCCCCACCGCCAATCTCAACACTCCAACAGGGCTCCACGGTCCCCCACCAAAAGAGTGCTGGGTGAGGCAGAAGCAGTAGGGAATGTGATGATATTTTAGTTGATATCAGGTTTTTCAAAGTCTAGTTATTTAGCATTCATAAATTTAGGAAAAACAATTGAAAAACAAATGAAAACATTTAAATCAAATATTGAATATGATTTTATGCATGTCTTGTGTGCCCTAAAATTATTCTCTCTCTCTTGCTCACTCTCTCTCTCTTATATTTTTTAATTCAGTATGCTTCATTGGCATAGCCAATCAGATAGAGACAGTATTGCCAAAACACATAAACTAAAATGTCATCAAACATGAAAACATGAAGGTTAGGTCTCTCTTTGTCTCTGTCTCTCTCTCACACACACACGCACACACACACACATAGAGAGAGACAAACTTAAACACCTTGCTGGTGCTAATAATAAGCACTCGTCTCATTTTCCAATGATGAATAGCCAGTGTGTTTCCTTTTCCTGATTGGTGTAAGGATTGGTGTGAGGTGTGGGGGTTTTGTTTTTGGCTGCATATCTCCTTTGGTGGTACAAGGGGAACAAACAAACAAGCTTTTCTTTTAGTAAGCCCTTTCGTCCCAAAAATTATGCATCTGCCTCACGACAGATGAGCTTGTTTGAACACCACAACAGGTGTCCCATGGAGAATCACCTGACACACAAACACAAACTGAGCAATCCTGGTTTGAGTGTGTGGGTTTTAAGACACACAAACAGCCTCATGGTACCATACGACCCCCAACACAGCGGTGAAATACAGTGGCTAATCGCTCAAAGTGATGTTGCCAAGCCTGTTTGAAAGGCACAAATCACCTGAAAAGCCACCAGGATCGCATTCAAAGCCAAAGTAAGCCAAAGTGCCTGTCCAGGAAAGCTGTTACAGACCTGGCACCATTCGGAATGCCGTTCGGAATACTGCAGGCCCCCTTTCACAAGGATGAGAGATGAGGTGCTGCGTGAATTACTCCAGACATCCCAAAAATCCCACTCATCCTTTGAACCTTCTAGAGGGCCGGAGATTTTAAAAAAAGAAAAATTCCTGGACTCATCTTATAAGTTTGTCTAATTATTTGGACTGAATTAGTACAAGAGCAAGAGAGGTCGTGGGAGAGAGGATGAGAGAGTTGGATGACTTAAAGACTGTTGATGAGTATAAAATTCAGCCAGTGGACTGTAGATGCTAAAAGCACCAGACAAATGAAACACATTCCCATAAAGAAATCTGAATTTGATAATATGTTATCTGATAATGAACTTCAGAAAAAAATTCTTCTTGGATCTTGTTTGGCCAACAGCTAAGGCACTGAGTGCAGTTATGACCAGAGGTGTACAAACTGGCTTGAGAAAATAATACTT